>JBBPBX010002086.1:0-42847 GCA_038048925.1 Garcialebias charrua | reverse complement strand
AGTATTTTCACACCTCATAGTCCGGTAGACTCAGTTCGGTTGGGGACCAATTTTCAGAAAATGTGTTTACATTTCAGCTGGTACAGTTCACATTCAAACTGCACTGAGTCAATCGAGCCAACCTGTTTCCACTTCCCGCCCCTCGCCTGTGGTGGCGCTGCATCAAGAACTACTGAAGGGAACAACGCAACAACCTCTGAAGAATACACTTCTTCTTCTTCTTCTGGAAATAAAAACAAAAATGAAGTGGTGCCAAATTTTAGCGGTTTTAGGACTTTTGTCATTTTTCAACTATGGACTCAGTATGAGTGGAAGATGAGGCAGAAGACCATGGAGAATGTTGTTTTTCACACAAAGCTGACGGCTTCGTATGAGGTGAGAGAAATGCGTGTTTGTTTGCCCTGCACTGCAGTCCACTTCCTACTTTTGGAATGGTCTCTGGTCCGCTTGCATTCACAATGCATTCGAACCACGCTAGTGTTCACTTCAACCGGACTGAGACCTAGGTTTTTAGGCGGACCAGAGTTAGCTTTTTTGGTCTGCATCAGAGTTCGTTTGTGCATTCACACCTTCCCAAACAAACTGAACTTTCTAGGCAAATGGACTAGAGTTTGATTAAAGTTGACTAAACAGGACAGGTGTGGATGCACCCTAAAACACTTGATGTATGTGTTGTGAATTACTCTCAGCTACTACCATACAATATTTTAGCACAACTATCAAATTGGCTTAGTCATATTTTGTGTTTCCTAGGTTGTTTTGTTGTGGCAGCCATCTTGTACAGAACTGAACCCTAGTGTTGTGTTCAAGACCATCCAACCCGAGACCAAGTCCAGACCAAGACCAGAGTGTACCGAGACCAAGACAAGACCAAGACTTTTAGGGTCAGAGACCAAATCGAGACAAAGACCGAGGGAGACCGAGACCAAATCGAGACCAAGACCTCAAATAAAATATGCCAAGCCTTAAAAAACTGAAGTGGCATAACACTCTTCAGAAGTCTGAACTCAACACCAAGGATAACCATGTAGTTGCACAGTGGTTTCAATAAAGTAGTAGATATACACCTAAAAAAAGTTGCATACATGGATATTGGTTACAAGAATATTATTTGTGATTTAAATAGGCAAACTTTATGACTGATGATATGCAAACATCTTCTCCCATGCCCAGAAAATTACTTCTCACTTTCTTGGGTCTCGTCCAACCTCGGTCTTGGTCTCGACTTGGTCTCGGACCCTAAAAGTCTTGGTCTTGTCTCGGTCTCAGTACGCTCTGGTCTTCATTTCATTTCATTTATTTATTTCTATAGCACTTAACACAACCACGGTGATGGTGACCAAAATGCATAACAAAAAACAGTACTTAAAATGACAACAGGTTAAAAATCAAGAAAAACACAACATAATAGCAAAAAAAGAAAAAGAAAACCAGAAATGTCACCACATATTTAATTACTAAAAGCCTTTTGGAATAAAGCCCGAGATACACTCATGCGTCCTCAGGTACGCCACCATACGCGCGCATTTTGTGCGCATGTGTTTTGCTGATATGCTTCAGCATATGTCAGAAACTCAGCTCCTTGTTGTAATATGAGCAGCTGCACACGGAGGGGACTCAACTGAGCTCGCTGATTGGTTACTTGCTGACACGCCTACTGAAATGATTGACAGCCAGCTCATGTAGCGCCTTGAAGACCGCGGCGGTGTTCATGCGGTGTTTCTACTATATATGTTGTAAAAAGTTCTCTCAGAAATAAAAATAATAACAGGGAGTGCTTTTCCTGCAGCACACAGCCCACCAGGGATATTTAAAACATCGCCGCACCCAGGTAGGACCTGAATTCATTCATTTCAATCATCGAGTGAACGGAGGAAGAAGCGGTTACTTGACTTTAGGCAAAAAAACAAAAGAAAAGGCCCGATCAGCGATAAAGAAGGGGAATTTATTTAATTTGTGTAACATACAAAACAGTCCGGCGCCGGGGAAGTTTATGTTCAGACACCGCGCATCGCGTATGCGTAGTAAAAAAATACTTTTGCGCGTACGTGCCCTGAGGGGCTACGCTTTTGCCACAGCGTACGTACGCTGCGTATAGGCGTATCGTGAGGACGCATGAGTGTATCTCGGGCTTAAAAAAGTCTTAAGCTTTGATTTAAAAGGGCCAAGTTCAGTAATTGGATGTAGCTCAAGCGGTAGCGTATTCCAGAGTCGAGGTGCAGCCGCAGAAAAGGCACGGTCACCCCAGCATTTATATTTTGTCCTTGGAACAGAGAGCAGGAGCTGACTGACTTCAGAGACCTGGAGCGGGCGGCGAAACTTAACAATTCTGTTATATAAGGAGGAGCGAGGCCATTCAGAGCTTTAAAAACAAATATCCATCCATCCATCCATCCTCTTCCGCTTATCCGGGGTCGGGTCGCGGGGGTAGCAGCCTAAAGCTGGGTTTATACTAGCATCTCATGTCTTGTACCTCCCGCCGACATGTCTTTTACCTCCCGCTGAGTGAACCCAGTCACCGACCGCATGAGTGTTTATACTTGGCAAGACTTGGGGGGATAAATTATAATAAATCCCTCCCTCTTCCCTCCCACTGCATTCCAGGATTTCATGAAAAAAATGAAAGGAGGCAGAAAAAGAAAAAAATCTCATTATTTCTGTCCCTCTTCAAACAAAATTAACAATCAATTCAAATAGCAATCACATATATAAAAAAATATAAGATATTAAATGATTTCTCACACAAAATAGGCTTTAGTTACAGTTTTGCACGCTGTACCCGTATAACCGTATTTAAAAAAATAAAAAAAAAACTCAACCATGTGAGATTCGAACTCACGTCCTTTGAGTGGGAGCGCAACGTCTTTACCACTAGACCAACACGGCTTGTTGTTTCACAGCGGAATTTGCTTTCTTTTAAAGGGTGCATGCAGGAAAGGCATGCTTTTGAGTGCGCGCGCGTAAATAAATAAATATATATATATATTTATATATATATATATGTATTGGTGTGTGTATGTGTGTACGTGTGTGTGTGTGTGTGTGTGTGTGTGTGTTGGGTAGTGTGCTGAGGCGCACGGTACAGAAAAGTTTCTCTTCAAATGTCTGTCAAAGCAGAAACAAAAAACGCCCACAAACTTTGAACCAATCACACGCTGCGAGCCGCATCGTCGGCGTCTTGAAGTTCTGCTTGGGGGCTATGCACACGACAGCTGTCGAACGGGGGATCGCAGCGGGAGTGCGGCGAAAAGTTGCGCAATGTTTGCTCACTCAACGGGGGGTAAAAGACATCCGACGGGCCGTCGGCTGAAGTATAACAAGGCCTTAAGTAGGGAGGCCCAGACTTCCCTCTCCCCAGCCACTTGGAGCAGCTCCTCCGGGGGAATCCCAAGGCGTTCCCAGGCCAGCCAAGAAACATAGTCCATCCAGCGCGTCCTGGGTCTTCCTCTGGGTCTCCTCCCGGTGGGACCACACAAGTTGTAAATCACGTGTGTTCCAACTATAGGGGGATCACACTCTTAAGCCTCCCTGGTAAGGTCTATTCAGGGGTTCTGGAGAGGAGGGTCCGTCGGATAGTCGAACCTCGGATTCAGGAGGAACAGTGTGGTTTTCGTCCTGGTCGTGGAACACTAGACCAGCTCTACACCCTCAACAGGGTCCTGGAAGGTGCGAGGGAGGTTGCCCAACCAGTTTTCATGTGCTTTGTGGACTTGGAGAAGGCATTCGACCGCGTCCCTCGGGGGGTTCTGTGGACCAGAATCGCCTCGAAGCCGTACGGAAGTCATTCTCCATGGCCTCTCCGAACTCCTCCCACGCCCGAGTTTTTGCCTCAGCAACCACCCGAGCCGCATGCCGCTTGGACTGCCGGTACCTATCAGCTGCTTCCGGGGTCCCACAAGCCAAAAAGGCCCAATAGGACTCCTTCTTCAGCCTGACAGCATCCCTCACTGCCGGTGTCCACCACCGGGTTCGAGGGTTGCCACCACGACAGGCACCAACAACCTTGCGGCCACAGCTCCGATAAGCTGCCTCGACAATAGAGGCGCGGAACATGGCCCACTCGGACTCCATGTCCCCCGCCTCCCTCGGAACGTGTTCAAAGCTCTCCCGGAGGTGGGAGTTAAAGCTCCGTCTTACGGGAGACTCTGCCAGACGTTCCCAGCAGACCCTCACAATACGTTTGGGTCTGCCAGGTCTGACCGGCATCCTCCCCCACCATCGGAGCCAACTCACCACCAGGTAGTGGTCAGTTGACAGCTCCGCCCCTCTCTTCACCCGAGTGTCCAAGACATGCGGCCGCAGATCAGATGAGACGACAACAAAGTCGATCATCGAACTGCGACCTAGGGTGTCCTGGTGCCAAGAGCACATATGGACACCCTTATGCTTAAAGACACCCAAAAACAAATAATAAAAGTTTAAAATATATTCTAAAATGGACAGGAAGCCAATGTAGAGAAAATAAAACAGGTGTGGTGTGGTCCCATCTAGGAGTGTTCGTTAAAAGGCGAGCTGCTGCATTTTGAACAAGCTGGAGGCGGCTCAGTGATGACTGAGTTACTCCGACATACAGAGCATTACAATAATCGAGCCTAGAACAGAAAAAAGCAAGAACAGCCTTCTCCAAGTTGCAATGGTTTAAAAATGGTTTGACCTTTTATTAAAGACGTAAATAAAAAAATTCAGACAGGACAACAGAGGCGATGTGTTTGTCAAAGTGTAAAGCCTTGTCAAAGGTCACTCCAAGGTTCTTTACACTGTCACTGAAGTTAATATTCAAATTTCCCAGGCCAGTTGCATCTTTGTCACCAAATAAAATCCATTCTGTTTTATTGTCATTTAAAAACTGAAAGTTATGCACCATAACTCATGTTCCCTGAAGGAAGGGAACGAGGTGCAACATACTTGCTATGGAAATTGCGCCCCCGCATGATTACCTGAAGGAATATACTCACGCCTTTACGGCTAGGGGGTCACCGCTGCGCCAGAGGCCCTACCCTCTGAGATCTGATTCAACTTTGACTTGTTTTCATCCATAGCAGGCTGAACACAGTCACTGCTGTGAAGGTGTAAAGTTTGTGGCTGCCTGAGGGCATCTGATGTAGCCCCCCGTCGTCAGACTCTATCAGCTTGCCTCCCTGAGGTGCAGACATGCCACATGTTCGTCTGGTTAGTGTATTGGCTGTCCCATCCTTCACAATGGTGCGAGGGCTTGAGCACATGACCCTCCTCACCTGTCTCCATGAGAGGTGTAGGGGGTGTTCGCAGACACCTCTGTGTCTGCTTACTGCAGATGAATTAGAGGCACTCTGCTGGGGTTTATTAATTATGCTAATACCCCGTGGGCCGTGAGGGAGGGGGGAAAAGGCCCTCTCCCTTTATGATGGCTTGCAAGCCAGAGAGACCTTTTTTGCTGAAGATATTTGTGTTGTTGTTGGTATATTTTTATTTTTTTGATAGTCAATAAAACAGAGAGATGTTTCATGAACTTTTATACGTGCTTATGTACAATGACAAACATGATTCTATGTCACTCACAGCAGAGAAAGCATGATTTGTGCATGCTGTAAATAAACCAACTTTTTGTACTGTGTTACAAGCAAAGTCTGGACATGAAGGGATCATTCCCGTTACCACGTGGGCGGGTGATTGTGTAATGTGGAAACGTGGACCTGGTTCATCAGGCACGTTTTTGTCTGTTGTCCCGATTTGCCGAGGAGGCCCTGTGTTTGGTCGCCTGGCGGGGGACAAACCTGTTTTTGCTCCATGCGTGCTTGGTACGAGGTTGGCCCGGCGAGGGTCTCTGCCTGGGCTCCTCCTCGTATGCTGGCCGCTTCTGCGGTGGGGCACGTGTTGCCGAGTGGTGCAGAGACTGCGCAGGTCTGCTTGCCACAGACTCCCCTGGTGGGGCGAAGCTTCTCTGGGGAATGCCCTCCCAGAGAGCTTCCGCCTGTCTACGTCTTTGGTCCAGCTTGGTCTGAATTCGCTCCAAAGCTTTCCCAAACAATCCCGCCAGCTCTATCGAGTGGTGGAGAAAAGGCACCTTTTGTCCCTCCGGGAGATCCGTTAGAGTCATCCAGAGGTGGCGGATCGCGATGACCACTTCCGCCATTCCCCTACCCTGTGCAACGGCAGCTGTACCCATCATACGGAGTACAAAGTCTGTTGCTCTGCGGGCTTCATCCAGCAATTCGGCAGCCGCCTGCTTGTCCGTTGTTGTTTGGAGCTGTTGCAGTTTTTCCGCCAGGTAAGCCTGCATTAACGCGGACGCGTTCATGGCGCGTGCCGCGAGTCCCTGAGCCCTGTAGCATTTCTCGAGTAGAGACGCTGAAGCTCGACAAGCCTTGCTGGGAAGAGTTGGTTTTGTTCCTGATGATTTAGGATTCAGGTGAGATGCTAATTTGTCCTCAATCTGAGCCACGTTAGCTATTCCCACTTCATCTATCCCGTCTACTGCGAGGAACTGTGAGAGGGGAAGAAGCATAGGGGTTCTTGGTTGAGTCCATGTGCAAGTTAGTTCTGTGAGGAAGTCCGGGAACACGGGCATCTTTTGCCTCGTGGCGGCCTGCTGCTTCGAGAAAAAATAGTTTCCTACCAGCCTCGTGACCTGTTGACGAGGTGGAGGTTCAGGCCATGGGATGTGCAACGCGTCCGTTGCTCTCTGGCACAAGTCGAACAGAGCAGGGATGTTAAAGTNAGAGAGCTTCCGCCTGTCTACGTCTTTGGTCCAGCTTGGTCTGAATTCGCTCCAAAGCTTTCCCAAACAATCCCGCCAGCTCTATCGAGTGGTGGAGAAAAGGCACCTTTTGTCCCTCCGGGAGATCCGTTAGAGTCATCCAGAGGTGGCGGATCGCGATGACCACTTCCGCCATTCCCCTACCCTGTGCAACGGCAGCTGTACCCATCATACGGAGTACAAAGTCTGTTGCTCTGCGGGCTTCATCCAGCAATTCGGCAGCCGCCTGCTTGTCCGTTGTTGTTTGGAGCTGTTGCAGTTTTTCCGCCAGGTAAGCCTGCATTAACGCGGACGCGTTCATGGCGCGTGCCGCGAGTCCCTGAGCCCTGTAGCATTTCTCGAGTAGAGACGCTGAAGCTCGACAAGCCTTGCTGGGAAGAGTTGGTTTTGTTCCTGATGATTTAGGATTCAGGTGAGATGCTAATTTGTCCTCAATCTGAGCCACGTTAGCTATTCCCACTTCATCTATCCCGTCTACTGCGAGGAACTGTGAGAGGGGAAGAAGCATAGGGGTTCTTGGTTGAGTCCATGTGCAAGTTAGTTCTGTGAGGAAGTCCGGGAACACGGGCATCTTTTGCCTCGTGGCGGCCTGCTGCTTCGAGAAAAAATAGTTTCCTACCAGCCTCGTGACCTGTTGACGAGGTGGAGGTTCAGGCCATGGGATGTGCAACGCGTCCGTTGCTCTCTGGCACAAGTCGAACAGAGCAGGGATGTTAAAGTCAGTTTCTGGGAGCACAGGTACCGGGGTCTGGGAGAGATCTTCACCCCCATCCTCCAGTTCCACGTCTGCCTCCTCCGTTGAAAATTCGCCCGAGGCTGAAATTGATATCTCTTCCTTGTTCATCATGCCCCAGGTGTCGAACTCAACCGTTACGTCCACCATATGAGCCAACACTCGCCGTCCCGCTGGTTTTCCTTGGAAGTCTCACCTTTCGCTTTCCTTTCTCCGGAGGCATGTCCGAGATGAGGCAAGCGAGTCCTTCCAGAATCTTTTTTATTTTTTCTTGAAATGTCTCCTCCGTCGCGTTACTTTCGCTGGCTAGCTCGCTAGGAGTTAGCGAAATAGCTTTTTTTCATGTGGCATAGTTAGCGCTGTCGAGCAAAGCAATCTGTCGAGAGAGGAGAAAAAAATACTTCGGAGTTAAGAGAAATGTGCCGGACTATCTTTCGCTAGTCCAGCAGTACGCAGGAATAATTCTTTGTGCGCTCAATGCAAGGAGCAAGCTCACCTCAAGTTGAACGATGAAGCAACAGAGAAGTCCCGCGAAGAGGTAGTTCAGGTTTTAGCGAGGTGAAGGGCAAAAAGAGAAAGATGGAGGGGTGCAAGCCGCTTAAGTACCCAGAGGGCGGGGCCTCTGGCACGGGAGTGACGCCCCTAGCCGTAAAGGCATGAGTATATTCCTTCAGGTAATCGCGCGGGGGTGCAATTCCCATAGCAAGTATGTTGCACTGAGAGACAGACTGAAAGGGAACAGGAAGTTATTGTTTAGCCAATGTTTGATTTCAGAGATGCAGTCAAAGAGAGAAAACATTGGATTACTGGATCTAGGCCTTAGTGGTAAATAGATCTGCAAATCATCTGCATAAAAATGAAAGTTGACATTCTTTCATTCAACCTTTATTTATACAGGCTAGCCTCGTTGAGACACGGGGACTCATTTACAAGAGGGACCTGTCTCACTCACACCCAGGGTCAATTTTAGAGCTACCAATCAGCCTAACATGTTTATGTTTATGTTTATTAAATTTGTTCATTTTTTACAAAAGAAACAATACAAGACAATCCCTTAAATGATAATGTACAAAATTTAAAAAAATGAAAGGTAGCAGAAAGAAGAATAAATCTTATTATACTGTATCTGCCCCTTTTTTCCAACAATCAGATTAAACAATAATGATCTTCAACCAACAGTACAAAATGACTAACTCTTTCTAATTTTCTAACTAATACAATACACATTACGCTATTTCATACATATTTTTTTAACACATTCGTTTTGATCATTTTCTTAAATGTAAACATTGACTTGGCATTTTTAACTACATTCTCCAAGCCATTCCATAATCTAATTCCCTGGATTGAGGTAGAACGTCCCTTCAAACTAGTTCTGAATTGTGGTTTTACAAACATCTCTGTCCCCTTAAGATTATAACAACTTTGTCTTTTAACAAAATGCATTTGGATATTTAAAGGTAATGCATTATTTTGAGCCCTATACATAACTGATAAAATATTATAGTCTACCAAATCATGGAACTTCAATAACTTCAGTTGATAAAATAATGTACTTGATGGATGACGGTAATGTTTTCTAGTGATAATTCTTACAGCTCTTTTCTGTAATACAAAAATAGGCTTTGTGATTGTTTTACACGCTTTCCCCCAAACATCAATACAATAGATTAAGTGTGGAACAATGATTGTGTTATACAACAAATACAGAGCTTTATCATTCAATAGGTCTCTGACTTTGTACAGTACTGCAATCGATTTAGCTATTTTTATTCTTACAGAATTTATGTGTTGTTTCCATGTCAGTTTGTCATCAATGATAACACCCAAAAACTTCACCTCACTCACTCTACAAATCTCAACACCCTCAATTTTGAGTGGAACATCAACAGTTTTCTTTTTATTACTGAATATCATGTAATTAGTTTTTTCTAGATTTAATGATAATTTATTTATTTTAAACCAAGTTTGTATCTTGACAAATTCTGTCTTTATCAATTCCAACATTTGTTCTATATTTTCACCTAAACAGAAAAATGTGGTATCATCAGCAAAAAGTACACATTTAAGGACTAACATGCATGTTTTTGGACTGTGGGAGGAAAACGGAGCACCCGGAAAAAACCCATGCATGCACGGAAAGAACATGCAAACTCCACCCAGAAAGGCCCCCGGACTGGGATTTGAACCGGGGACCTGCTCGCTGAGAGGCAGCAGCTCTACCAGTTGTGCCACCGTGCTGCCCAATAAGACATTGTGGTGTCTTATAATAGATCCAAGTGGCAACATGTACAAGGAAAAGAGCAGAGGGCCCAAAATGGAACCCTGGGGCATACCACACAGAAGAGAGGCTGTAGAGGAAGAGGAGCCATTGAGCAAGATAGAGAAAGTCCTATCAGATAAATAGGACGTGAACTACTTCAGGGCCGTACCACGAATCCCAACAAAATTATGGAGGCGAGACAGAAGGACAGAGTGGTCCACAGTGTCAAAGGTCGCTGTAAGGTCGAGAAGCACCAGAGCTACTGGGCATCCAGAATCAACTGACTGAGTTATGTCATTATGAACTCTCAGTAATGCACATACTGTGCTATGCCGGGATCTAAAACCAGATTGAAATGTATCCAGGATTGTGCTTTTTTCCAAAAAAGGTTGAATTTGCATGAGAATGATTTTTTCTAAAACTTTGGAGAGGAAGGTAAATTAGAAATAGGTCTAAAATTTGATAAAACCAAGGGATCAAGATTATTATTTTTTTTTAGAAGGGGGCGGACCGTTGCATGTTTAAAAGCAGAAGGCATAACTCAAAGGGACAGACATATGTTGAAAAAAGGAAGAAGGTAAGGACCAACAATATTAAATACCCCTTTCAATAATCTAGTGGGGAGAAAATCAGTGGGGCAGTTAGTGGGTTTAACAGATTTAACTATTTTGTACAAGAGGGAATAAGACACTGGTTCAAACTGCTCAAATAAAGCAGAACCAGCAGAGATAGAAGAAAACTCTGAAACAGAAGTAGCAGGTGTACCTGTGGCTTGTCTAACTGATGCAACTTTATCAATAACAAATGAGAGAAAGTTTTCACAGGTGGAGGCTGAGGCATCAGGTTCGACTGAGGTGGGTGGATTTAAAACAGATTGTGCCAGATCTATGCCAGATCTTTTTGTTGTTTATTTGTTTGTTTAGTCATGTTGTTTGGTCTATATCTTAAAACTCAAGGTGAGGGTTGGAATTATGTAAATTGAGAAAATTGTCTTTCAAACCAGCTATTCACTATGTAGGGATATAGCACCCTCATGTCCGTATGGGATGTGGGCCTCTCCACATCTCTCTGAAACTCTCAGTGTTACACCTTCTTGAAGCTCTCAAGGAGACAAGTGGACACCATTTTTGTTACAATTATTTTGAATTAAGGGACACCAATTAATCAGATTGAACTTTCTTTTTAATGTGTGTTAATTCAGAATTGATCAACAGTATATTTTTGTCATTTTAATGATGATCTGTTACTTTCATGAGTTTTGACCTTCTGCTGGTTTATTCTACATTACAGTGTGCTCTGAATCTAAGGCATGAGTCAGGGTAAAAGCTGTTCACTTCCTTTTCTGTTTTGTCTTCGAGCTAGACAAAACTCTGTGCTCACAAGCGGCCATCTGGCCGATTCTGTAAACAGTTTTCCTGTTGTCCGTCAGAGACATTTCTGCCTATGGGATGAAATATCCATCCGTTATTTGGTTAAACCAACCAATAAGCCATTCAGGAGGTGGGGAGACCCTGCCTCCCATATTAAAGGGACACTTCCGTTTTAGACTTTAGTGTCGGAGGGAAGAACTTCCTAAGAACTGGTTTCTCCTCTGGAAAAAGCTGGAAACGTTCTGGTCATTGTGTCAATTAGACCCACGTCTCAGCTGGAGTCACAGTAAAGCCTACTGTGTCCCAAAACACTCATTTCTGAAAGAATTTGTTTTCTGAAGTTATTTTTAAAATCAGTCCGTGCGATTGGGCCTGTTCCTGCCGGTGTCAGGCGTACTCCCGCTCGTCTGAATCAGCCATACACGCACGAAGTCGACTGAACGTGAGCTGGACCACACAGTCCGTTAGTGTCCACAAACTTCTTAGCCCTCATCTCCAAGGGACGTATTGTCACCAGGTAAAGAGGCTTTGTTTGTATGCTGAACGCTCGGAGGTACAACCGGACCTGTTCGGGGAAGGTGCCACCCTGTTAGTTTCAAAATAATTAACTTCGGTTAACTTAGCTTTCAATCTTTTATCTTCCTCCTATTTCTTCTTTTTCATATGCCATTAATCTGTCAAGTAAATGTGCCAACAGAAAAGTTTCCTAACTGTCTGTTTGATTTTAATTTGAATTCTTGTCAACGTAGTTTAGTAGATCAGAGCTAATATCGATACAAATGTTTAATGTACTTTTATGATAATTTCAATAAAAGGTCTATTTTCTGGTGGACCAACATAAATTGAAGTCTCTCGTGAAATTACATTTTTGGCTAATCACTTTAAAGCAATTTAATACCGGGAAAAGGTTGAACTCGCGAATTGGTGAAAGGTTTGTGCAGATAAGACCTGCTCGGACCTTTCATCCAAAATATAGGTAAGTCAGTAAACTGACCAATAACTCCTATATTATTACAATAATGGTGGCCCCGTAAGTGTTTAAATACCTTACCGCCCCTATATTATTACAACTATGACAACATCAGAAAACTCTGAAACAGAAGTAAATGGTGTACCTGTGGCTTGGTTTTGACTTAGTCTCTGACAGGCTCTGTCCCTATCTGTTTTCTTTATTTTTATTTGTCAGAGTCGGAGTCAGAGAATCTTTATTGTCATTTGCACCACATGTGGTACATGTGATGAAACGAGATTATGTACACAGGGTCCCAGTTACATCCAACAATAAAAAGTAAAAGAAAAAGAGTAATAAGATCTAAGATCTACAATCTTAAG
The DNA here is from genome assembly GCA_038048925.1 of Garcialebias charrua. Classification (NCBI taxonomy): domain Eukaryota; kingdom Metazoa; phylum Chordata; class Actinopteri; order Cyprinodontiformes; family Rivulidae; genus Garcialebias; species Garcialebias charrua. Next base: position 30,413 of record JBBPBX010002086.1, on the reverse strand, counting down.
GGTAAGGTTTGTTAAACCACAGTTCAGAACAAGTTCGAAGGGAAGAACTACCGTAATACAAGGCGTAAGTTTGTGGAATAATTTAAAGTCAGTATTTAAGGAAGCTAAATCAAATCCTGTCTTTAAGAAAATTATCAAAGTTGAATTGTTAAACAAATATAATTGAATGTATTTGAGTAATCCATATAATTGATGGTTAACTGAGTTTTCACTTATCTTTTTATTAGATTAATTAGTTAGAATTAGATATATAAGGAGCAGATTTAATAAGATATTTTCTTCATCTGCTACCTTTCATTTTACGCATTATTTTTTTCTTTTCATTTGCTTGTCATTTGTTGTATCTCATTTTGTAAAATGAATAAACTTTAAAAAAAAAGATATTAACTAAGAAAAATATCAACTAACAATACACTAAGCACTAATATCATTGAAAAACATCACTCCAAACAGCAGCACGAACATGAGTCTGCATGAGCAGATGGGCACGAATGAACACAGCAACATGAAAAACAGATCACCAGCAACATGATGTGATATTTTGCAGTGATTATTCTGGATATTTATTCATGAGTCTAACAGCCTCAGGGTAGAAGCTGTTCCTCAGTCTAGTGGTTCTACATTTAATGCTCCTCAACCTCCTTCCTGAGGGGAGCAGGGCAAAAAGTGTGTGTTCTGGGTGAGTGGGGTCTTTCATGATGCAGGTGGTCCTCTTCCTGCATCTGGAGGTGTAGATGTCTGTAGGGGTGGGCAATATGGCTCAAAAATTATATTGTGATATTTCAGAGTATTATCACGATAACGATAAATTTCGTGATATAACCTAAAAAAAAAAAATCAAATGTATTTATTTGACAAAATTAACTTAACATGTTGCTTTGCAGTATTATATAAAATTTTTAAAAACAACAAGGGGTAATTTTACTGAAATTACTTTATTTAGTAAAGTATTTAGTCTCCAAGTAAAACTACACCTGCACTTTAGTTTTTGTGGTGGTTTTTTTATCTATATTTTGTGCAGACTTTTTCCAATCTAAATAACAATCATTTTTAAAGTGCAGGTGTAGTTTCCTAAAACAACTAGCCTAAATAAAATGAAGTTTGTGTCATTCCTCTGATTCATTTTTTTAACGGATCTGTCTCTGATGGAGTTGTAATGTATACAGCAGTGTTGTGCATGTATATTACAGAGTGCCAGTGAACGCACCGCCAGTGAGAGCGTGACGTAGGCGCGCAGGTTCGGGTGTGAAAGAAAGTCAGAGAACGGAGCGGTGGAGGATCATGCAGTCTGTTAAGTGTATTTGTGCAGCTTAAACAATAAAGCAACGTCTGCTACAAACCAGCAAGGTTATTGAGCGTGCAGAGAAACATCACAGGAGTGACTGTGGAGCCGCGCGTGTTTGTAACACAGTTTACAGCGAGGACACGGCTGCTCAGAGCGGAGCGGGGGGAGGGGGGGACAGCTGTCTGCCTGCAGAGCAGGGGGAGAGAAGCTGAGACGCGCGCGCGTTGTTTTTAACATTTTAGCAGTAACTAATTAGCGTTTTACACCAGTACAGACTGGAGGGGATGTGCGCAGTTGTTTAAAGCGCTCGGGTGTTAAGGGGCGGGGCGCCCTGACGTATTACGTCATGAAATTAGCATATCATGATATAAGATTTTTGCCCGGGCAAGCTTTTTATACCGGTATTACCGGTAACGATATAATATGGCCCAGCCCTAGATGTCTGTGATGGTGGGGAGACTGACTCCAACATCTTCTGTGCAGCCTTCACCACTCTCTGCAGAGCTTTTCTTTCTGCAACTGTGCAGCCTCCATGCCACACGTTGATGCTGGAGCACAGGATGCTCTCCACTGCACACCTGTAGAAGGAGGTGAGGACTGGGCTGCTCAGACCAGCTCGTCTCAGCCGTCTGAGGAAGTAGAGTCTCTGATGACCTTTCTTGATCAGGCTGGTGGTGTTGTTGCTCCAGCTGAGGTTATCATTCAAATGTACACCCAAGTACATTATTTTCCGGATTATTGGTCGCACCGGAATATAGAACGCAATGTCCAATTATTGCCAAAAAGTTGGAAAAATCCATAAATTGGTTGCACCGGAATATAGGTCGCACCTACGTCACCGCCGACGTAACGCGTCATCCACTGCTGACGCGACGCGTGACCGCTGAGTCAACCCGGCAATATGGACCGAGTGTTTAGCTCTGCTGCTAATGTCTGCCAGAAGCTAACAGAAGCTAACACGAGACGAGTCCGCCTCTCAGAAAACACGAATAAAAAAATCGAATTTTATGTCAAATGTTTTTTCCAGGACATAGTTAAGTACATTAGAGCCTTATAATTACTCTGTAAGCAGAAATAAATATACTTATACTATATACCTATTGGTTTCGAAGCAATTTATAACATGAAGAGAAGCTAACAGAAGCTAACACAAGACGAGTCCGCCTCTCAGAAAAGATGAATAAAAAAATCGAATTTTAAGTCAAATATTTTCTATAGACCATCGTTATACAAAAATGTCTTATAATTTAAACTCTGCAAGCAGAAAAAATATATACCGAGTGGTTTTGAAGCCATTTAGAAGAACACCGATAAAAAACTAATGTTCACGGGAAGTCCGCCACACAGAACACTGAATAAAAAATCGAATTTTAAGTCAAATATTTTCTATAGACCATCGTTACGTACAAAAATGTCTTATAATTTAAACTCTGTAAGCAGAAAAAATATACACCGAGTGGTTTTGAAGCCATTTCTAACATACCGGTAAACAGAACAACAACAGCCACAAGCTAACAAAAAGCTAAGCTAAAAGATCGTTTTTTAATTTATTTTAATCTCAAACATCTAATAAAGCTACCGGTACTCACTTGTAAACGTCCACACTGTGATTCCATTCTGTAAGTTTCAGAAAAATCCGCTGAGTGGTTCTTGACTTATCTTGCAAAAAAACCAGCTAAGAAACACAGAGCTAATAGCTACATCCAGGCCAGCAGGCACACAGTCAGTCCGAGCACAGGAGCTTATTTTGGGACACATGCAGCTGGAAACGGTCTTCTTCTTCTTCTTGGGTCGGTGTACTCCACTGGAAGTGGTACTGCACAACGCCACAGTGCCACAGCGCCCCTAGTGGCCAAAAGTGGTACTGTACAATTTTTCTGTCAAAGTGAAAAAAGCTGATATCTGAGTCAAAAATTGGTCTAAAAATATGGAAAAAAATCCATAAATAGGTTGCATCGGATTATAGGTCGCAGGCCTTGAAAAAAACCATAAAAAGGTGCGACCTATAATCCGAAAAATATGGTACTTGTAGCTGGAGACCACTTCCACTGCAGATTCTCTTATGTTCAGTGGGGTGTGGGTGTGTTTGTTCCTTCTGAAGTCCATTTGTGTCCCCTCTTTGCTGTTTATACTTTTGGTTTCTGCTCCTTGTGATTATGTTCCTATGTAACTGATTCTGTTTTCTGTCACTTTCCATACCATACCATACCATTTTATTTCTAAAGCACTTTAAACAGCGACAAGGCCAACCAAAGTGCTGTACAACAACCAAACAACAGGCAACACACACAATGAAGTACAAAAACTTGACATAAGAACATTTCAGATTATAAATAAAATGACCAAACACAGATCAGCTGGTGTTGAAAGCATTTCACTCCTCAGTCTGCCTCTCCAGTCTTCAGTCTTAAAGTGAAACTAAACCCTAAATTAACTTACTTTAGCTGAGAAACTCCCTAGAATGTGTTTAAAAGGTTTCTTAGCACTATGTCTGTGTTAATTTTCATGAAATTGTTCGTATTAGTTTAAATCGGCAATATTTGGTCTAAAAAGGGACTCAGGGACTGAGAGAAACGCAATTTCAATCCTGTGTATGTCCTGTACATATTGCAGTTCTGACAATAAACCCTGATGCATGCTCAATAATCCAGGTAGAAAAATCCAAAAAAGCTAAGTCTGGTCCTCTGGACATTCAAAAAACAAAACAAAACAAAGCAAAAAAAACTGTAGAAACGTTTCGTCTTTCGTCCGAAAGACTTCCTCAGTCTGAGAAGCTGAGTTCAGCTCAGTCTTATAAATAGCACCCTCCCACAGTGGATCAACCAGTTGGCTGATGACAGCCGAAACCAGCTGCTCACATGATCAAGGAGGACCATCAGCCTGACGATGGATCGTTAACACCCTGATGGTTGTTTGCTATTCACAGAGAGCTATTCCAGAGGACCAGACTTAGCTTTTTTGGATTCTGACAATAAAGTTGACTTTGACTTTGACTTTGAAAAACAAGTATTCGGTAGTCCTATGGGTTGAACTGTGGTATTGCACCCTGATTTTCTTATTAATTTAAATCAAAAAGGCGTTCACCAGCTTATTAGTTTACGTACGATTCGCACAGTCATTAGTTTTCGCACAATTTCGTCACATCCTCTTTTGTGTGGGTATAAAAGTGGTTCACTCATAGCCAGTCCCCTGAAGATCGCGGGAGTTGGATAGCGATAGCAACCTAGCATTAACATTAGCATTGTGAGCATCGAGATTTACTTCAGATTAGCATTATATTTATTATTAGCTTCGTCTTGTGATTTAGGTAGTTTATAATATTTAGTTGTACCGTTTATTATAGTATTTAGATTTAGTGTCAGTTAAAAGTATTAGAATAGGTTAGCCTTAGTGTATAGCATTTAGCTTTAGCCGTAGGATAGTTCTTAGTGTGATAGGATGGGACCTACTTGTAGATGTGTCGTAGAGGGGTGTAGGAGTGGGAGTGGAATACATCTGTTTCCAGAGGATTTGGCGATTAGGCGCCAGTGGTTTCTTGCTCTGGAAGTAGCAGACGGCACACTCCCGCCCAGAATCGGAGTTTGCAACTGCCATTTCGCTCCTGATAGCTTTGCTAACAAGAGGGAGTATGACATGGGCCTTATAAAGATGCTAAAATTGAAGAGCGACGCTGTTCCCACAGTAGCTCTTCGTACTCATGTCCACCCACCCATACACCATCAGGATACAATCCGTTTAGAGGTGAGTACTATTTTACACCTATTTATTCAATAATGTATCATGTGAGTAGTATATGTGTAGGACACGTTTGTTGTTGTGTTTTATCTGGGTGCTGCTGCGTTGCTTTGTCGAAATGATTATTATATGTACTTATATGGACCATACTTAGCTTTTATAGATAACAGCAGCTGTGTTTAGATTATATGAACTTAGAACCGATATTCAGTGACCCGGTACATAGTATTCCATTGCAGTTGGACAGATGGTTTAAGGCTGAGTTAGACTTTCGCTTTGGTCCGCAGGCTGGAGCGCGCGCGCCGCGCGTGCACTGAGCCGTGCGGCAAAATGAGTTTATAGTGTCGCCTCTGTGTTTATGGTTGACGCACGGCGGCGCATGGCAAAGTGCTGTTCTTTTACCGACCAGCAGGTGGCAGTACCCTATCAAACCTGTGCATATGTTACAAGAAAGGGTGTAGAAGAAGAAATCTACCGTAGAAGAAGAACTGTTTGACGTCACAACACAAACAAAATGGCTTCCCGCTCGCTTCATTCTTGAACTGTCTTTATTAGAGGAGCAAATTATAATAGAACAACAGTTATTGTGTCTTGCAATTTTAATGAGACGAAGAAGACGCAGAAGGAGATGGTATGTTCGGCCATTACACTCTCAGAGACGTACTGGTGGGGAATATAACATGCTGGTGATGCCGATGCGGAGAATTGACGAAGAAATGCACTTCAGTTACTTCCGCATGTCTGCACGCCGATTTGATGACCTGCTACATCGTATTTCGCCTTTCATACGACATGGAAGGACCCACAGCAGCCCTGTGACATTACCCGAGCGTTTGGCAGTGACTTTAAGAATCCTGGCTTCAGGTAGCAGCCAGAAAAGTGTAGCAGCCAGCTACAAACTTGGTGCAACTACGGTTTCCCTGATAGTCTCTGAGGTGTGCCAAGCTATATTGTATATTGCTATATGTATTTGAATGTTAAATGATTTTAAATAAAATGAAACTACATTGAAATATCCACTTCAGCTTTCCGTCTGTTTTGTTTGCATATTGTATTTACAAAGCCACTAACAGTTGTATTACATAAAATTTGGTATGAAAGACTTTTTTATAATTGTAAGAACATTAGATGTTAGAATTATTTGGAAACCTGAAATGGCATTGTAAATATAAGTCCCATATTGCATTAAAATGAAGCATTGCTACCTGACACGAAAAATCTCAATGTGTAGTAGCCTTTATTTCACCAGGAATGTGAAGTGGAATGTGGAGAAACCTGTAGAAATAGTGTTTTGATTTTAATGTGTGCAAAAATTGCATGCTGTCTAAAAATAATTGATAAATGTGTAATTATGCATTACAAATGTATCATTTGAATCAAAGTCAAGTCAAAGTCAGCTTTATTCTCAAAACAGTAATATGTACAGGACATACACAGGATTGAAATTGCATTTCTCTCTGTCCCTCAGTGCAACAATAACTATTTAAACACTAAAACATTTAATAAACATAAAATGAAATAAAGTGTAATACTGTCCTGAGTTTTTGCATAGTACTTTTTCATAGTAGTATAAAAGTATAAAATGTTTTCACCAACACCAACATTTAATATCCATAAACATAAAATGAAATAAAGTGTAATACTGTCCTGAGTTTTTGCATAGTACTTTTTCATAGTAGTATAAAAGTATAAAAAGTTTTCACCAACATTTAATAAACATAAAATGAAATAAAGTGTAATACTGTCCTGAGTTTTTGCATAGTACTTTTTCATAGTAGTATAAAAGTATAAAAAGTTTTCACCAACACCAACTGAGTGAGCTGATGCTAGGGCTGTCGCTTCTGCTACTGCTGCTTGACCCTGGCAAGTGTCGAGGTGGTACGGGTATGGGCACCGTTGGACAGGGAGGAATTGGCGTGGAGGACCTGCGCAGAGGAAAACACCCTGCATTTGAAGTACTGCCAGTTTCATGGCCAGTAGGCGTGAGGTTGTGAGAGACGATGGGTGTGATGTACTCATGGTCGATGGTGGTGACGGTCTGGTCCATGGGGGTGACGGTCTGGTCGAATGGGGTGACAGTCTGGTCGAGGCACCATGTATCGTCCTGTGCTTGGCTCTGTGGTGTTTCTTCAGGCTAAAAAACAGACATTGACATCCATCAGTACAAAATGAAACGGTAACGGATACAATGCACATATATGTTAAATAAAAACAAATGTTTGTGTAACTGTTAGCTTAATACTGTAAACAGAAGGTGAAGCATCAACACACACACAGGCTAAATTTGTTTACAGTTGAGGTGTGCAGATCTAAAATGGTTATTTCCACTATTTCACATTTACTGGTCAGCAGCTTGATTTATATTTTCATTAAGCCATGTTTTGGTCATTCATTCTCACAGTTTATTGTTTATATCTATGACGACAAAGGGGAAACAACACGGCAGGCTGCACAGCATGGCCTGCTNCAGTTTCATGGCCAGTAGGCGTGAGGTTGTGAGAGACGATGGGTGTGATGTACTCATGGTCGATGGTGGTGACGGTCTGGTCGAATGGGGTGACAGTCTGGTCGAGGCACCATGTATCGTCCTGTGCTTGGCTCTGTGGTGTTTCTTCAGGCTAAAAAACAGACATTGACATCCATCAGTACAAAATGAAACGGTAACGGATACAATGCACATATATGTTAAATAAAAACAAATGTTTGTGTAACTGTTAGCTTAATACTGTAAACAGAAGGTGAAGCATCAACACACACACAGGCTAAATTTGTTTACAGTTGAGGTGTGCAGATCTAAAATGGTTATTTCCACTATTTCACATTTACTGGTCAGCAGCTTGATTTATATTTTCATTAAGCCATGTTTTGGTCATTCATTCTCACAGTTTATTGTTTATATCTATGACTACAAAGGGGAAACAACACGGCAGGCTGCACAGCATGGCCTGCTGTATTCCATGCTAAGCTAGCTGTAATAAAAGCAGTACTAACTTTTTTTTTCTTTCATTTTTACCTCTTTTTCCATATTTGTGTCCTTTTCTCTGTGTTTTATAAAACTCGACAGCCAACTCAGCTCCACAACGAGGATTGGCACCGGTTTGTTGGTGCCAGGATCGCCACTTCTGATCACCCTCTTTTTGGCCTTCACGAAGCGATCCCGCATGTTTTTCTTCCTCCTTCTGCATCGCTTCTGCAATCTCCTTCCATGAACTCTGTGCCAGTTGCACATCTTTGTGTTCTCTCATAGAGGGATCATACAAATGGCGATACATGCGGATGAGTTCAGCCAGAGCAGCTTCGAAAGCGTCCATCTTGTTTTGAGCCCAGTCCGTACGTCACTGAGCGCGGCGCGCGCTCTAGGCTTGCGGAGTTTCAAAAATTCAGAGGTGCACGGCACGCGCTAATCCCCTGCGCGGGGCCAACGCGCAGGGGCGGGGACTGTGAAATTGCGTCACTTTTGGAGGGCACACCCTCGCGCGCTGCGCGACGCGTCGACTATGAATCTAGCTTAAATCAAACCTTGTTAATATCACGTTTGAATATCATCATGAATACTGGAGTAAATAAATTGACATTGAGATAATAAATGTTTATTTTTCTTGTTTACAGCCCAAACAAACACGAGAAATGGGATGTCAGACTGAACCTGTAATCACCAAATCTGTCGTTGTTCAGGCCAATGTGAAGCCTCCTAGGAGAAGCAAAGGTGAAATATTATTACATTTTTTTTACATTATAAACTTTCCTGTACTACACGTCTTTATAGCCCAATTATTCTTAATAATTTGGTTAAAAAGTCCCAGTCCAATACAGCTAATTTCAAATAAACAACATGAATTTTCTACAATTAAAGTATTCACGTAGGACCAACATTCATAAACACTGCAGTAATGGACCAAATGTCTACACAATTTTATTTCCTTGGGTTGTATGAAATGTTTTGTTATTTCTGCGTTTGTTTACCATAATTTAAAATTATACTGTAGCTGACTCACGTCTTTACTACTTAAAAATTTACAATTCTATGCATAATTTATTTCTTGACAATTGTTTATCAAAGTCAAAGTCAAAGTCAACTTTATTGTCAGAACTGCAATATGTACAGGAGGACATACACAGGATTGAAATTGCGTTTCTCTCAGTCCCTCGGTGCAACAGTAACCATCTAAACACTAAACACTAAAACATTTAATAAACATAAGCATAAAATAGTAAAAGTGTAACACTGTCCTGAGTTTTTTCATAGTAGTATAAAAGTATGAAAATTTACACCAACACTGAAACACCAAACACCCCTAAAACACCAAACACCCAATGAACATAAGCATAAAATGAAATAATAAAAGTGTAATACTGTCCTGAGTTTTTTCATAGTAGTATAAAAAGTATAAAAAGTATATCTATAAAATAAACTGAAGGTTCTAGCATTGACATTTGCAAAGAGTGGCACAGCAGCATATGAGTTAATGTACACAGTATATGTATGAGGTAGTTGATGTTGGTATAGAGGCAAAGTGGCATATGCATTAAGGCACATAAGGCACATTTGGCATCCTTAGATAAGGCTAATCAGAGAATACTGTATATGTCTCAGCAGTAGTTTAGATAAAAGTTGTGTAAAACATAAAACATGCATTTCTGCACGTAAAGGCAGGAATGTTAACCATTTAACTGGCGCTCGTTTCACTGAGGTTTACAACAATGTCATGTTAATTCAGCCCCCATTGTTCCTCTCCAGCACTGAGGAGCTGACAAACCAGTTTGACTCTGTTTGTTTAAAGGCTTTGGATAAAGTAGCTCCTATTAAGCCGAGAAGACCAAAACTCAGGGCCGAACCGTGGCTGAATGACACGACCAGAGCTGCTAGGCAGCAATGCCGAAAGGTGGAGAGGAAATGGAAAAAAGACAGTCTGCAGGTCTCTTTTGAGATGGTAAAAGAGAGCTGGCGCCGATATCAGAAAGCAGTGAAAACTGCTAAATCACAATACTTCTCTGATATCATTGCTGCAAACTCTCGTAACCCTCGAGTTCTGTTCTCCACCCTAAACTCTGTTCTCCACCTCACTGAACAATCACCCATGGAAGCCTCGACTGAGCTGTGCGAGAACTTCCAACATTTCTTTTTAGATAAAATCGCAACCACCAGGGCTCTCATTTCTCCTCCATCTCACGATCCATCCATCCCACCTCAATCTGTTGCTGTGTTTGAACATTTTGAACCAGTCTCTCTGTCCTCTCTAGAGCAGGTCATGTGCAGCCTGAAACCATCTGGCTCCCCCTTCGATGTGGTCCCCCCTCGGCTTCTAAAGGAGGTTTTTCACACTCTAGGTCCCTCCATTCTTTCGATTGTAAATAGCAGTCTATCCTCGGGTGTGGTGCCAAAATCATTAAAACATGCTGCTGTTCAACCCCTCCTGAAAAAACCAAACCTCGACCCGTCAGTATTATCCAATTTCAGGCCTGTCTCCAGACTCCCATTTGTTTCTAAACTTCTAGAGAAAATAGTTGAGTCCCAACTAAAGTGCTTCCTGGAGGATCACGCTATCCCCGAGCTATTCCAGTCTGGCTTCAAATCCCTCCACAGCACTGAGACTGCCCTACTGAAGGTTTTTAACGACATCTTTCTATCCACAGATACTGGTGACTCTGTGCTGCTTGTCCTATTGGACCTCACATCCGCTTTTGACACCATCGACCATGAGATCCTCATTGCTAGGTTGGAGCAGTGGGTGGGCATCTCAGGATCAGCCCTAAACTGGTTCAGATCCTACCTCTCTGACAGGTCTTTTTGTGTGTCCATCAATGATTTTACTTCTGCAGTGGCGGCTCTTAAATGGGGGGTTCCGCAGGGGTCCATCCTGGGTCCTCTCTTGTTCTCCTTATACCTGCTGCCACTCGGTGCTATTTTCCGGAAACACAATATACCTTTCCACTTCTACGCTGATGACTGTCAAATCTACTTCCCCCTAAGACAAAATGGTACAGGCTCTATTCAACCTCTGCTCGACTGCCTGGCTGACATCAGGGACTGGATGGCTTTAAATTTCTTAAGCTTCAATGATAAGAAGTCTGAAGCCATATTGTTCCTTCCCAATGACACAACCTCAAACCACTGCATTGACCTGTCTGCTCTACCCCTATCCGAAAAACAAAAAGTCAAAAATCTGGGAGTGATAATGGATCCTTCCATGAAACTCAACAGTCATGTAAACATGATTGTCAAATCCTGTTTTTTCCAGCTGAGGCGTCTGTCTAAGCTGAAGCCCATATTATCCAAAAAGCACCTGGAGACAGTGATTCACGCATTCATTACATCTAGGCTTGATTACTGCAATTCACTTCTGTTTGGCGTCAGTCAAGCCACCATTGCACGATTACAACTGGTTCAGAACGCAGCTGCCCGATTTTTAACCAGCACACGCAAAAGAGAGCACATTACACCAGTCTTGGCCTCCCTTCACTGGCTACCGGTTCATCTTCGAATCCAATTCAAAATTCTCATGTATGTCTACAAATCGCTGAACAGTCTCGCCCCCGCCTATCTCTCGGATCTGATTCACCCATATGTCCCTCCACGTGCTTTGAGGTCAGAGGATCAGGTACTCTTAATAGTTCCAGAAACTCGCCTTAAGCGCAGGGGTGACAGGGCGTTCTCTGTAGCAGGCCCAAGACTCTGGAACGAGTTACCGCTGCTCATCAAACAGGCCCCCTCCCTCTCAGTTTTCAAATCCCGGTTAAAAACTCACTACTACTCCATCGCTTTCAATGCCAGCTGATTTGTATTGGATCGTTTGATTTATGATCTGCAATGTTTTTATGTTTTTCGTGTTGTACTTCATTGTCTGTGTTGCCTGTTGCGTGTTTGTTTGTCCAGCACTTTGGTGTGGACTTGTTCCTGTTTAAAGTGCTTTATAAATAAAATGGTATGGTATGGTATGGTATGTGTAAATGAAAACAGTAGTAATAAATATGCTGGTGAAGATTCTCAGTCGTCCAGGACATGATGAAATCAAAAATTGAATTGAATTGAAAAAGACTTCTGGACAGAAGTCGAAACGTTTTCTGCAACAAATAAAGTCCAGTTGATCCTGTATTGAACACCTTTTTTGAGTAGTAATAAATGTAAAACAGTAGTAATAAATGTAAACCGTATTAATAAATGTAAACAGTGAATGTAAACAGTAGTATGACTATAGGCAGTAATGTAATACAAACATTAGTGCAAATATGAGAAGTAGTGCAAACTGAATGAGCACATGACCGAGAGTTTAGTGAATAACCCGTTTGATGACACAGGGTCCAGTGTTAAAAACTTTGTGTTGTGTGGTAATGTGTGAGAAAGTTTTTTGTGTTAAGGCAGTTCAAATGGGAGGGGAGGCAGAGCAGGCAGAGTGTTTAGCATTCTGACTGCCTGATGAACAGAGCTGTCTCTCAGTCTGCTGGTTCGAGCCTGGAGACTCCTCAGTCTCCTCCCTGATGGCAGCAGTCTGAAGCAGCTGTGTAGTGGGTGTGTGGGATCACCTGCCATGCAGAGGGCTTTCCGAGTGAGGCGTTTGCTGTGTAAGTCCTGCAGTGAGGGCAAGGAGGTGCCGACGATCTTCTCAGCTGCTCTCACGATGCGCTGGAGGCTCTTGCGGCAGGATGCAGTACATGCACCAAACCACACCGTGATGCAGCTGGTCAGGACACTTTCTATGGCACCCCTGTAGAAGGTGCACATGATGGGGATTGAAGCTCCAGCCCTTTTCAGCTTGCGGAGAAATATGATAGCTAAACATAACTTATAAATGTAGGACCCAGCTGAAACGCTATAAGAAACAAAAACATATTTTGTATGTTATAAATTTCTTTTGATGTGTAGCCTTGACCTTGGAGTTACATTGTGTACCTTCACAAACTGTAAAGTACCGGTAGATGTTTTATTGGAAATGTCTGAATGCAGTATGCTTCAATTTTTGAACCTCATCTTTCAATATTTTGTATGTTAAATTTTTATTTAATTAAATGAGAATTTAATAATGAATGTGTAAGTAGAGACATAATTTTAAAGCTATTTATTTTTTTAATAGCCACACAAACACGACCAACAGGCAGGAGTGTCATGTGATACTGGGTCCTTCACGGAGATGCCATTCCATGCCATTCCACGGGGCGGCCGTGGTGTAGTGGTAATGGCAGTCGACCCCTGATCGGAAGGTTGGAGGTTCGAATCCTGCATCCGCCCACCATGTGTCGTTGTGTCCCTGGGCAAGACACTTAACCCCGAGTTGCTCCCGGTAGGTCTGGATGGCGCCTTGCAAGGCAGGCTACCACTACCGGTGTATGAATGTCTGAATGAATGGGTGGATGGCTGATATTGTAAAGCACTTTGGGGCTCCTCACAGGGGGCTGGAAAGCGCTATATAAATAAGCTCCATTTACCATTTACCATTCCAAGAATGTCCACGTGCAAGTTCGACACTGGTGAAAAGAAAGAGAATCGAGGTGTCGGCCGATGATTCCTCTTACCATCTGGATGGAAGTGAGATTACTGTACACCGTTCAATGTAAGTTAAACAATTAGTTACATAATTTATGAATAGTTTAGCTGTATTTTTTATTTTTTTTTTTTTTTTTTGTCTTTATTGCTACATAGTTCCATCAATGAAGTCCCCCTCCAGGCCCACAAAGCAAAAAAAATACATTGTTTTCGAAGAACAGCTGCTTGAGCTTTTCTGGAGGTGTCCTGTCTGTACACACAGCTGTGTAGTTGAAAAAACTACAATTGGAACACTTGTAAAAGTGAAACAACGGTGCAGTAGATGTGAACACACCAATGAGTGGTCCAGTCAGCCATTGGTTAAAAACATCCCAGCAGGCAACCTTCAGCTCTGTGCAGCTGTACTTTTCACAGGGTCATCCTTTCGACAGATCAATAAGGTGAGAAAACAGTAATGTTTCTATATTATGTTTGTTTGTAAGGTGATAAAAAAGTTGGTTTTTTAGGTCCATGATGCGTTCAACATCCAGGGAATCTCTGAGACGTGCTTCCACAAACATCAAAGAAACCTCCTCATCCCCACAGTCTTTTGGCAGTGGAAGCTGGAGCAGGATAAGTGCATCAACGAGGCCAGGGCTCGTGGGTCTTTGACACTTGGTGGTGACATGAGAGCTGATTGACCAGGTATTCAGGTTTTATTTATTACTATTAACCTTTTACACTTTGTTAATATATAAATAAAATTATCTTTTATTTTAAGCACAGCAGCATGTGAGAAGCTAACGGCTGTATTGTTGGCTCCACATCTCATGAAAGACGTTCAGAAGATGAGCCCACAGTACCACACATCATCAATCGAGGCTTTCCATAGTTTACTTTTGAAATTTGCTATCAAGAATGTGATTTTCTCTTTCCATGGAATGCTGTGCAGGTAAATGTAATAAAACATTGGAGTACGATAACCTTGTGAAAAAGTCTATGCAAAAGTAATTTTTTAACTTTTTCTGTCTATAGATTTGAGCTAGCTGGACTACACTACAATGAAAACGCAAACCGGTCACATGCTTTCACTAAAACCGGTGAGCTGAGATACTGCATTGCTTATCCTAAATATAAGCATGGAGACTACACCGTGAGACCAATTAAGACAAAACCAACAACAGGTATGTCATTTTAGAGCTGAACATAAAAATTTTAATTGCACAGATTGTGTAATTTATTTTTATTTTTATGAAGGCTACATTGACAAGTTGATGGGGCTGCTGTTCGATGATGTTGTGGAAGAACCTCTGCAGTACCAAAAGAAACAGGTTAAAGTACCTCCAACATTATGTGCTGAATTTCTGAAACCAGACAAGAAGGAGACAGTGAACAGACACAGGTCACAATTTTTCTATGAAACATGAGAGAAACGCATCATAATTTTTAGAATAACTACATTGCTTACCATTTTCTGCATAACACTAAATTAAACAGATCAGTACTCAATTACATACAAAATAAATACTGAAATGTATTTCTTTTTAAATTCAAGGTGTACTACTATAATGTGTTAAAAATAAGACATAACAAACAATTGTTAAAAAGGTTGGTTTTGACAGCAGAATTTGAAATACATGTCACACATTTGGCACTTCGCATCTGGTTAACTTCTTTTAGAATAGGATACCCTTTATGTAAATTACTCTGTACTTGTGTTGAATTATTATTTATGTTTTCTTCTAACCCTGTGCGGATTGGGCACTTGAAGTTCATGACACAAGATTGTCAGCCATGACATTATTTATTATTTAATTGGGTCATCATACTATTTTAATTTAGTTTAATAGTATTACTAACATTGTTACATGAAGTTGTCAAAAAGAAATTGATACATATTTATAATAAACATTCTGTATCAGAAAAATCCATGAAATGCCTTACTCTTGCAACTGTGTTATATTAATAATTCTTATTGTAAATTTCTGCATTAACCATTACCTAATAATTAAAAGTGGAGTGGAGGAAGGAATACTGTGTATGGTCCATCTTCTGGGAACTCCTGCCTGATTCGTGTGACCACGCAGGATGGGATTACCACACGAATATGACGACCCAGATATCCCCAACACCAACGAACCACATTCCTGTATGCCAGGTGTCTGTAACGGCTGAAATAGAGATGTTAACAGTATGTGTGTAAAATACAAAGGCAAAGTCAAAAGTCAAAGTCAACTTTATTGTAAGAACTGCAATATGTACAGGACATACACAGGATTGAAATTGTGTTTCTCTCAGTCCCTCGGTGCAACAGTAACCATTTAAACACTAAAACACTGAAACATTTAATAAACATAAACATAAAATAGTAAAAGTGTAACACTGTCCTGAGTTTTTGCATAGTAGTATAAAAGTATGAAAATTTACACCAACACTAAAACACTAAACATTTAATGAACATAAGCATAAAATGAAATAATAAAAGTGTAATACTGTCCTGAGTTTTTGCATAGTAGTATAAAAAAGTATAAAAAGTATATCTATAAAATAAACTGAAGGTTCTAGCATTGACATTTGCAAAGAGTGGCAAAGCAGCATATGAGTTAATGTACACAGTATATGTATGAGGTAGTTGATGTTGGTATAGAGGCAAAGTGGCATACACTGTAATCCCAAATTTTCATTTACATAATAAGTCAAGCTATTATTACTAATCTTTTTGTTATTTTGCAAAAGGCGGGACCATTACCTAACAATATGTGAATTGTACACTTCTCAATATGAGTATCTGCTTTACTAATGGCTCTGAGTGCAGACACCTCTCATTTACATGTTTTTACTGGTTTGGGGCGGGGCTTGTCAGTGAACACGTCACCTGCCTGGTGCACAAAGAGGAAGAAGAACCGTGAGCTCAGTGCATGTTTCTCCTGACTGTTTGCTGGAAAATCTCATTACTGTGACGAAGTGCTGAAATCAGGTCAGTCTGGTTGATGTAACAGTTTATTGACACATGTTAAGTGCTCAAATTTGATTCCGTTTTTATTGTACTTGCTAGTAAAATAACGTTTTTGTGTGCTCATGTTAACGATAGCTAATGTTTCACCGGAGTGTCAACTGCATCATTTTTGCCCTAAATTATAGCTACAGTACTTTGTAGTTGATCATCCTTTGTTGTTATTTCGGGACTGATTGAATTAGTACCGGTAGTTAATGCCTGTAGCAAACACAGAGAGCCCTCACAGAGAGCTAATGCTGTTAGCAGTTAGCTTTATGCTAGCTTCCTGTTGCATACAGAATAATTTACCGCATGGTTTATTTTATTTTTTTACTTCGACAGGGATTATTCAAACCAAGGGCTGTTGGTTCTTACAATAATTCCTGGTGATATAGTGAATTTTGCTTATATTCTGTGTTCGTTCATTAAATTATTATTTTCTCTTTTTTTTTTTCTTTTTTGGTCTAACCGCCATATTGGATTTGTGCGCCGAATAGAAGATAAAACCTGTGGAGACATCAACACCAAGCCTTCTGATGAAACGCTGGCCTGCACTCTTCACTAATAAGCAGGTACACATATTATTCTGATGGTCATTTGCGCTCCAGTTGAACATCACACTAATTTCTTTTTTTATATTTTAATTTGTTTATTTGTATGCATTCTAAAGGATTGTGGAAAAAGACCTGCTGCAGGAATTTTTTTCTGTCCGTCATGATGATCACACCACCAGTCTTATGGAAATGAGGGGGAAAAGACCTGGGGCCTCATGTACAAAGACTTGCGTAGATTTCTTACTGAAAAGTAACGTACGGACAAATCCAGAAAAGTGTCCACGCACAAAAAAATCCAGATTTATCAAACTGTGCGTACACCGGAATCCACGCACATTCCTTATGTACAACACAATCAACGTGGAATTCAGCGCACATGAGAGAGTGGCCGACTCCGCCCTTGACACGCCTCCGTATGAATATGCAAAGTCATTCAAATATGCCATGCACGACAGGAATGTCGTCTCTGCTCCATTGCAAATCATGTCGGAACGTGGAAAAAAGAGGAACTTCACGGACTGTGAACAGAAATCACTTCTGAGTGAGGCAGAGAAGCACGGAAAAAGGCTTCATTCGGCACGCACAGTGCAAAACAAACCATCCACTTTTAAATAAGAAGTTGACCAAGCTGATCTAACATGCCTGTATAGCTTAGTGGCGAACGCGCCCGCCCTTCGTCCCAAAGGTCGTGAGATCGACTCCCGCTTGGTACAATGTTTTTTTTTTTCATTCCGGATTTAAAGACCACAGGAAAACTATTGAATGAAACAACAAGAAATAGAACAATACATGAAATGAAAGGAAGCAGACGATTTATTGTTTTGTAAATAGTTTTCATGTGTATTTCAATCTGGAACGAAAAGAAAAAGAAAAACGTTGTACCATGCGGGAGTCGATCTCACGACCTTTGGAACTAAAGGCAAGCGCTTTACCCACTGACCTAAACGTAGGCGTGTTAATACAGCTTGGTTAACTTCTTATTTAAAGAAATTACATCTCATTGTTGTCAATATTGTTGCCACTATCTGGCGCATGCTTTTATATCCACTCATCTAATTGCGTCCATGTGGATGTAATAATCGTTAATCATGTGTGTTTGGTGGGATTTATGATTGTTTTCATATCATGGACACAGTTTCACAGATCACCTGTAAGTGTCGCCAAAGGAACAATAACCACAGAAACGTGCGTACGCCAACAGGGGAGCAGCCGTGGATTTGTACGTGGAAGCGCAGATATTCCCGTTCATATCAGATTTGATACATACGCCACTTTGCGTGGAAAGTGACGTGCGCAATGTTTTTGTGCGCACGCATGGTTGATACATGAGGCCCCTGGTGCAGGAATTTTATTCTGTCCGTCATGATCACACCACGTCTTATGGAAATGAGGGGCAACGTGGGTGAACATTTGGCACAGCTTTTGCAGAAAATGAAGGTAATACTGGGTCAAAACAAATTGTCTGTGTGTGTCTTTGTTTGTGTGTATGAGACTTTTCCTTTCAACATATCTATCAATTTTCTGTCTTCTATTTTCTGCCAAATAGAAGACAAGACACAATGTGGACCTGATGACAGACACAATGTGGACCTGATGACGTTGTGGAGACATCACCACCGAGCCTTCTGATGAAACGCTGGTCTGCACACTTTACTAATAAGCAGGTACACATAATATTCTAATGGTCATTTGGTCTCCAGTTGAACAGCACACTAATTTTTTTTTTTTTTTTGAATGAAATTCTAAAGGATTGTGGTAAAAGACCTGCTGCAGGAATTTTATTCTGTCCTTCATGAGCACACCCTGACTAACCCTGTGTTTATGTGCAGTGACGACTGCGATGGTCCCATATTAAATAATATCATTATATAAAAACATCCAATTTAGAAGTTTTCCTATTTCAGTCAAATAGTGACAAAATGGACCAAGAAGATCTCTCAAATAGTCCTTAGACCAATACTGATTTTACAATGTTTATTGTTAGAAAAATTCAAAATGCTTGACCAAGCAGTAGTTATCATTATGTTGGCATAAACTGTATTTGATACAATGCCTGTTTTGTCATGGTGGTCTGTTGTAGTTCAGCAATTTTATTCCCTAATGGTTTTATTTATGGCAATTATTTTTGTTTATCTTTAGGATGGTGATGAGTTCTTTGGCCAAATGGACGTTGGGACCTTGTTGCTGAATCCTGAAGGTGTCTCCCCTAACATCAGATCTTCACCCGGCGAGCCTGAACATCGTCAATGAGGGTGAAATTTTTTGTGGAAAAGCTCATGACCCTGCCAGAAGCTGTGAGTCTCCTTTTTAGGCTCACATATGAACTCCATGTAAACTACCCAAAGAAAATCAGAAATACTGTACCCTCCTGTTCATTCAACAGGTACTGTACAGTATTTTTTTTTCTTCCCCATTTGGGAGTTGAAGCTGAGAATTCAAACAGAAAATTCAACTTGTGTAAAAACGCTGCAGGTGCTCTACTTTTGGTTAGGTGGGAAAAAAATCCTATTTAGCAGCTAGAAGTTTATTGTTTTACTGCTGAAGTTTAGTTTGTAGCTGTCTTTCAAATACAAACATAATGTGAACAAGTGTTGTAATGTAACTGTTTCACAGAAACTTTCCTGTTCATCATTACTTGTTTTAAACAATTGTTAGTGCCACCATGCTAGTTATTTTTTTTGTCAAAAAAAGATTCTTTTTAATTTTTTAATTATTATTATTATTATATTTAAATGTTTATTTTTTTTTTATCATTAAGGCTTCCAAATAAAAGAACTGTACGGACACTTTTTTTTAAAGACAATTTACCTGTCGAAGCCATTGAAGGGTTCCATGTTAGTCTTTTGACCAGATTAATGATGTAAATGATAAAGGGTACCTCAGATCATAAGATGTTATGCATGTTCCCCTTTGCACAAGATATTAACATTCTTAATTTCACCTATCAAAGTAAAATGGTTAATTTGGTAAAATGTTTGAAAATCCATTTTTGTAAAGGCTTAAATGCAGAATTGTATTGACTTAGCACTTTACTCAGATTTAGTTTTGTACTAAAGTTTAAACTCTTGAACATGGTGAAATGTGTACTCAGCTTTACATGTTTAAAATGTTACTATTGCACTATTTTTGCAATAAATTTGTGAAAAATAAATTAAATTGTCATTTTTGTGTGTAAGAAACAACAGGTAGTATACAGACAATTATTGTGTAATGTTAAAAAATCTAATTTATTATTAGTATTATTAGTATTTCTAACTAATAAAGATGAGAAATGAATACTGATAAACATGAGAAACAAATACTGATCATCATGGGTAATGATTACTGATATATATGATTAATGGTTGAGTTAATTACTCGTAAACAATGGTTTTAAAAACTTGAGTTTTTTAGTACAAGATTATCTTGGACACAAGACTTAATGTAAACAGAGCTTGATTTGTTTTGTTTTTGATTTTGTAAAAACTGGAGATCCCCTCGCAATCGCTTTCCACATTCTGCTTTAGTAATGATTACTAATTTGGGTTTACAGTGTATGCAGTAAGGCACATTGGGCATCCTTAAATAAGGCTGGTCAGAGAATACTGTATATGTATCAGCAGTGGTGTATATATAAAAGTAGTGTAAATGTAAACCGTATTAATAAATGTAAACAGTAGTAATAAATGTAAACAGTATTAATAAATGTAAACAGTAGTAATAAATGTAAACAGTAGTAATAAATGTAAACAGTATTAATAAATGTAAACAGTGAATGTAAACAGTAGTATGACTATAGGCAGTGATGTAATACAAACATTAGTGCAAATATGAGAAGTAGTGCAAACTGAATGAGCACATGACCGAGAGTTTAGTGAATAACCCGTTTGATGACACAGAGTCCAGTGTTAAAATCTTTGTGTTGTGTGGTAATGTGTGAGAAAGTTTTTTGTGTTAAGGCAGTTCAAATGGGAGGGGAGGCAGAGCAGGCAGAGTGTTTAGCATCCTGACTGCCTGATGAACAGAGCTGTCTCTCAGTCTGCTGGTTCGAGCCTGGAGACTCCTCAGTCTCCTCCCTGATGGCAGCAGTCTGAAGCAGCTGTGTAGTGGGTGTGTGGGATCACCTGCCATGCAGAGGGCTTTCCGAGTGAGGCGGTTGCTGTGTAAGTCCTGCAGTGAGGGGAAGGAGGTGCCGACGATCTTCTCAGCTGCTCTCACGATGCGCTGGAGGCTCTTGCGGCAGGATGCAGTACATGCACCAAACCACACAGTGATGCAGCTTGTCAGGACACTTTCTATGGCACCTCTGTAGAAGGTGCACATGATGGGGGTTGAAGCTCCAGCCCTTTTCAGCTTGCGGAGAAAGTAGAGACGCTGGTGAGCCTTCTTGGCCAGTGCTGCAGTGTTCCTGCTCCAGGACAGGTCCTCTGAGACGTGCACTCCCAGGAACTTGGTGCTGTCTACTCTCTCCACTGTGGTGCTGTTGATGGTCAGAGGGGCATGTTGGGCATCCCTCTTCCTGAAGTCCACAACAATCTCCTTTGTCTTCTCCACGTTGAGAGTGAGATTGTTGTGTCCGCACCACAAGGCCAGGCGGCTCACCTCGTTCCTGTAGTCCGTCTCATCGTTGTTGCTGATGAGACCCACCACTGTTGTGTCGTCCGCAAACTTGATGAAGTGGTTGGAGCTGTATGATGGTGTGCAGTCGTGTGTTAGCAGGGTGAATAGAAGGGGGCTCATACACTGAGTCATAAAGATATTAATGGCTCCTCAAGTAACTAACCTGTTAAACATGCTTTCCTGCATTTCACTGAAGTACTGCAAGTAATTCCCAGAAACTGCCTGCAGCAAGTAGGGATTTAGTGCAACAGGTTCAAAACCTGGGTGGTCTGTAACACAGGTGTACACACCCACCTCCTCACATCTGGCCATAACCTATGTCAGAAAGGGATTTTTTTTATCAGTCATAAATTCAAGTACAGCAAACTTTTAAATTTTAACGTTTAAAAAGTTTATGCTTCCTATAACTTTTTTAATAATGTACAATTTGGATTACTCTAATTGTTTATTGTACTTCGTTTCTTTTGTTTTACAATATTTAATATTGGCACACCTGAAACAATTATAATTTATATTGAATTTACACATTACTTTGTAAAAATTGCTGAGAGGTAAACATGTTTATTAATGGTTTGTTACACCATGCATCTGAGATAAATGTAATTTCAATCTTGTGTATGTTCTGTACATATTGCAGTTTGGACAATAAAGTTGACTTTGAATTTTGACTTTGATGTATGATTTGGAAATGTATTTATCAATACAGAGGTCTAGTGTTGACAGAACAAGGAGCTTCATAATTGATTATGTTGACTATGAGCAGTCCATTTTAACACATTTACTATATAAAAATTAATTTTAACTG
Organism: Garcialebias charrua; assembly: GCA_038048925.1. Taxonomy (NCBI): domain Eukaryota; kingdom Metazoa; phylum Chordata; class Actinopteri; order Cyprinodontiformes; family Rivulidae; genus Garcialebias; species Garcialebias charrua. Next base: position 7,982 of record JBBPBX010002086.1, on the reverse strand, counting down.
AATGTGGAGTGCAGCATGTATATCGTTTAGTATTTTTACTCATTTTTTATAATTTGATACAAGTTTGTGTGTGCTTTTACTGGTAGAGTAATGCATACCCATAGTAATTCACATCCTAGAAAAATATTGACAAAGGCTTTTAACACAATAAAATGCACAGTGTATTCAAGACCAGGTTAATTTATGTGTTTTTTAATATATAGTATATTTATTATATCGGAAGGTTGGCGGTTCGAATCCCGGTTCCCCACACCATGTGTCGTTGTGTCCTTGGGCAAGACACTTAACCCAGAGTTGTTCCCGGTAGGACTGGAAAGCACCTTGCATGGTAGTCTGCCACTACCGGTGTATGAATGTGTGTAACATTCAATGTGTGTAGCGCTTTGAGATTTTCACTAATGAAAAGCGCGTTATAAATTGAATTCATTATTATTATTATTATTATTATTATTATTATTATTATTTATTAAGGCTTTAGGAAGTACTAAATTATTCATAATTATACCTTTGGCGTCTCCCTACAACACAAGTTTTCTACAGCTGAGAGGAAGCTGCAGTGACCACAGGTGCACCTGTTGAAAGAGTTTTTTTTAATTGCTTTACAATTTAGATACATATGTCTTACTTGAGATAGTTAAAAAATTATAAAAAAAATAATTTGTTACTGCTTTGAACATTAGCCTATGTTGCTAATATAAATTTACCACTCAGATGCTGGACCCGTTAGGTCCATTGCCTCAGCACCACCAGATTCTTGCACAACAGCGTCAGGGCCTGAAGCCAGGGGCTCGGATTGATAAGGCTCAGGACCTATGGCTCTCTGCTCCAAGTCTCCCTCAGTTTCTGGTGAGGGAGGTGGAGAAAAGTCATCCACCTCTACCTCCTCCTCCACCTCACTGACATCACTAGCTGTGTCGCTGTGTTCACTCTCCATGTTGCATATATTATGCTAATCCTAGCTGCATGTCACGGTCTTGGCCACACCCACCTACTCGCTCTAACCCAGCGTTTCTCAAATAGTGGGGCGCGCCCCCCTGTGGGGGCACAGTGTGATGCCTGGGGGGGCCCCGGGCTCTTGTGACCCAGTTTTGAATTTTCTTATTGCGCTACGGAACTAAAATTCCTAGGCGTGTTTCAGCACAGCGCTATTATCTGTAGCACGCGTAGCATTAGCTTCTCACTGCGGTGTCCTGTTTGGGAAAGTTATGGCTTCCTTGTTTAAAAAGACGAGCGCAAGTCCAAAGCTGTTGTTTCAGGACGTTGTTTCACGGAGACTGGTGCGGACATGCAGAGGAGCGGAGCGCTCCGCCACGAGAGAACCAACAAGACTAGATCTGCAGTTGCAACACGTTTTTTTTTTCAACACGTCTAACTTGTTAACGGACGTCATCCCAATGTGAACGTCTCTTCTAAAAGCAAGAAAAGCAGCTTGTTGCAAAGACCGCTAACAGAAGCATTTAAACTTCCATCAGGTAAATCAGAACGGTCCAGATCACAGTCGCAGCTGTAGAAGTTTTTAAAGCTCTGGGTTGATGTGCAGGCTTTAAAGTTTGTGAGCTCCACCACAATATCCATCATGTCAACACTTCAGACTGTTTTGAAGCTCCGCTCCAGAACCGAAAGTAACAAAGTTCATCACTTTATGAAAAAAATAAAACTGATGTCAACAAGCCCTGGAGCTCTGATGATGATGATGACCGAGCGATTTAACCGCCTCATAACAAACGTTCAAGAAGAGGTATTGTTGTCATTAATATTATCATCTATATAATTTTTTAATTTAAAGTTATAATCTTATTAACTCTTTCTTTTTTACCTCTTTGTGTTCTTCAGGGAAATCCACCACATCACCTCCAGTAAAGTGTGTGACTGAACTCTGAACTTTTCCAGAGACTCCCTGATGCATGCTCAATAATCCAGGTAGAAAAATCTTAAAAAGCTAAGTCTGGTCCTCTTCCAGGCACCTGTCCTACCTGTGGGAGCAGGTCCAAGAATAGGTTGTAAGTACTGAGACAAATTGCACTACTTTTACACTACTTTTTATATCTACACTACTGCTGATATATACTGTATATTCTTTTTACTAGCCTTATTGCATATGCCACTTTACCTCTGCACACCTGCTTCTGCAGGACTTGGTGGCTGCAGAAGAGGTCATGCAATCATGTGGATCATCTGTTCTGGAATAGGCACATCTAAAACATTCAGAGCAGGGAGGCCTGAGGACTTGAATTGAGAATCACAATTTTATATACAAATTATACTACAGTGGACATATAATAAACCTTTTTCTTTTTAACCCTCTTTTGGTATGTGCGAGGTTATTACAGCCACCGTATTTATAGTTGCAACGGAGAGTATGGGGGCGCGGACTGGATTCTTCTTCCTGGGGGGGGCTTAACAGAAAATAATTGAGAAGCACTGCTCTAACCCCCACCTCCTCCCCTCCTTTAGGCGGTACCTCTACAGTCTATCGGAACGCCCATTTTGGTGAAGATTTTGAATCGGGACTTGGGGAGGAGTTAAAGATCCAGAAGCCGTTTAGTGACACTTTAACCATTCACACCTGTTCTCATCAGCCACCTGGCCAGGTGTTCTCATTTCTCCCTCTCCCTCTGTCTTATAAAAAGCCTTTCTCTCATCCAATCCTTGTCCGGTCATTGTTCTGTTCTGCTCTGCTTACACAGACTATCTTGTCCTCCTGTCTCTGTTACCGTTCGAGTCTGTACCCATCCTGTTTTGCCTGCCTGTTCCTCTTTTTGTAAGTATTTTGCTGCAACACCAGAATTTTGTTTTCGTTGTTTAAAATAAATTATTTTGATTTTAAACTCCTGCCTCGTTCGCCTGCTTGCAAATGGGTCAAAAACTTAGGTGGTCTTGAACACAACACTACTTGAGACAAAGACAGATCTCAAGTACTAAAACACTACTGAGTCCAAAAGATAATTGGTTGTATTTAGTAATGTATTATTTATTTTCTGATAGATTCAGTAAAATCTGTCCAGTGGTTCATGAGATGTTTTGCTAACCTTCAGACAAACACACACCTGAACCCAGACATGGGCAAAAACATTGTTACCTTTCACTTTCTGATGCAGGCAATAAAAATAAATCCAAATTGCTTGTAATTATGCATTTTATTCAAACTATTATCTACATTTGCAACAGTAAACACTGAAGTGAACACAGTGGTGCTTGAATGTTTGTGAAGCTTTTATAATTTTCTATATTTCTGCATAACTATGACCTAAAACATAATCAGATTTTCACACAAGTCCTAAAAGTGGATAAAGAGAACCCAGTTAAACAAATGAGACAAAAATATTATACTTGGTCATTTACTTATTGAGGAAAATGATCCAATGTTTGTGAGGGGCTAAAGTATGTGAACTTCTAGGATTAGCAGTTAATATGAAGGTAGAATTAGTCAGGTGTTTTCAATCAATGGGATGATGATCATGTGTGAGTGGACACCTGTTTGATTTGAAGAACAGCATCTATCAACGGCTGTTCTTCACAACATGTTTGTGGACAAAAGGATATTTCTAAGGAGCTCAGAAAAATAGTTGTTGATGCTCATCAGGCTGGAAAATGTTACAAAACATCTGTAAAGAGTTTGGACTCCACCAATCCACAGACAGATTGTGGACAAATGGAGGAAACTCAAGAGCATTGTTCCCCTCCCCAGGAGTGGTGGACCAACAAAGATCACTCCAAGGTGTGGAATAGTCTGTGAGGTCACAAAGGTCTCCAGGGTAACTTCTAACAACTGAAGGTCTCTCTCACATTGACTGATGTTGATGTTCATGAGTCCACCATCAGGAGAACTCTGAACAACAATGGTGTCATGGCAGGGTTGAAGGAGAAAGACACCCCTCATAGCAGAGGACTCCGGGGCGGACCTCGTTTTGCTCCGCCCTTCATCCGCTCTGTGTGTGTACGTTTTGCACCTCAGTCGCAGCTCTGCTCCGGAGCAGGGATCAGCCGACACTCGAGCGACCCCCTACAGTGCAACGTATTGGGTCCGGCCGTGATTCGTGGTACGTAGGTGCTTCAGGCGTTTTGGATTGCTCCGCCTGCCTCATTTGAATCAGCCCTCTGAGTGGATGTTCATTTGCGCCGCGCTTTTTTTCAAACCAGTTTTCAGTTAGAGCGACGTTCGAGCTGCAGGAAGCAGCTACAGAGAGATCTCCTTCGGTGGATTAACTTCTTGCACTGTAAGTAAACTCTTCAAACTGTTATGTGCAGATGAAAGTGGGAATTTCTGGGTGGAGTTGCATGTTCTCTCTGTGCATGCGTGGGTTTTCTCCGGGTGCTCCGGTTTCCTCCCACAGTCCAAAAACATGCATGTTAGGCTTTAAACTGTTTGCTAGCGTTGTATTCTGGTCGTTTGTGGGTTTCACATGCTTTATTTTAAGTGTTTTATTTGAGCCACGTGACCCGACCGTGTTGGGCTAACTGCTAGCTCAAAAGCTAAGAATCAGAGTCATCCTAGTTTTAAACTGTTTCTGTTTCTTGACTTTGTTCTAGTCAGGGGTCGGGAACCTATGGCTCGCGAGTCATATATGACTCTTTTGATGGCTGCATATGGCTCTCAGACAAATCTTTAATAATAATATTTTTAAAAAGTCGATAAAAATATAAAACATGGCCGCGAGTGGCTGGAGCCAATCACAGCTGTCCGTGGGTGACTGGCACTGACTAGAGCCAATCACAGCTGTCCGCGGGTGACTGATCAGGAAGTAAACATCCCTCCTAGCAGCTAGCTTAGCTAGTTGTAGAAACCCGTGTGATTGCTTTTGTGGAGAGAGCAGGTTCTGCAGTGTGTCTGATATGCAATGATAAAATTGCCTCGATGAAACGCTCAAATATAAAGCGGCACTTCGACACGACATGTTGCCTTTGCATCAAAATATCCTGTGGGGGACAGCAGGAAAAAAGCATGTGAAGAGCTGCAAGCTGATCAGCAGCACCTTCGTGTTTGGACTCAACAAGGTGACTGGAATTCAGCTAGTTTTGCTGGTGCTTTAGCCATTGTGAGAAACGGGAAGCCATTCACAGATGGTGAGTACGCCAAAACATTCATGCTTATGTTGCCAATGAACTTTTTGACGACTTTTCGGATAAAGACAAGATAATTAAACGAATAAAAGACATGCCATGACACACTACGTGAGAAAGTCTTGCTGTTTTGCCTCTGAAAGGGACAACAAGAGGGGATGATTTATTAAAAACTTTCACTGAGTTGATGATGATGATGATGATAAATTTTATTTCAGACAGACATTTCACCACAAAACATAATACTGAATACTTTCATGTTTCCAAGTATAGATACAATCTTAATATCAAATAAACATACCCAATTTTTATATGCTAATATACATTTGTTTCTTTTCCTTTCCTCTAATGGTGACTGTGAGTCTGAAAAGGAGTATGATGAAGTTTAACTTATATTATCATACCCCTTATCCATTTAATAATTCATAGGATAAATAGTCTTCCTGTTGCCTGTATCCCTTCCAGAAAAAAAAGAAGTAATATTAATTTTAATAATTAAAAAAATAAAATAAAAACAGTATTTTCTGGACTAGATGAAAGTATCTACATATACCTACTCACGTAGATATACATACACATCTACCTGCATAAATACATAGATAACATTTCCTTATTTACACATCCACATATATTTACACACATGTACACAGATCAGCACCCAATTGTCCAAATCATCCTCAGTTCTATCATTACCATCCAATTTCTCACCCTTGATCATCCTTATACTTTTGAATAATAATCATTTTTAGTCTTTTCTTAAAATACCTCATGCTTGGACTTTGCTTCAACTCTTTGGTGAGTTTATTCCAAATCCTCACTCCAATGACCGAAATGCACATTCTTTTCATTGTTGTTCTCACCTTCAAAGTTCTGAAATTCAGGTTTTCTCTATAGTCATATCTCCCGACTTTGTCAGTAAATAAATTTTGTATATTTTCTGGTAATAGTTTGTTTCTAACTTTATACATAAATTGTGCAGTTTGAAACTCTATCAAATCTTGGAATTTAATAAAATTAGAATGAATAAATAAATTGTTAGTATGACAATAAAAATCAACCTTATGAACTAATCGAATGGCTCTTTTCTGTAATGTGCATAATGGTTGGAGCGAGGTTTTGTAAGTGTTGCCCCAAACTTCCACACAGTAATTTAGATATGGCAAAATAAGTGAGCAGTAAATAATATGAAGAGCAGAATAATTTAAAAATTTTCTAGCATTAGAGAGAACAGCTACACTTCTTGCTATTTTAGATTGAACATACTTAATATGAGGTTTCCAACAGATCTTATTATGAATCAATACTCCCAAAAACCGAATTTCCGTCACTTTCTCCAATATCACATTATCAATTTTTATTTGTGACTCACTATGCCCGTTACAATTCCCGAATAACATAAACTTGGTTTTATCTAAATTTAGAGATAATTTATTAATATCAAACCACTTTTTCAATTTACATAACTCTAAATTAATTTCTATCAAAAGCTGCCGTAAATTTTCACCTGTACAAAAAATATTTGTGTCATCTGCAAATAAAACAAAAGTAAACAATTTAGAGACCTTACATATGTCATTTATGTATAAATTAAACAACTTTGGCCCCAATACTGAACCCTGTGGGACACCACAAACAATGTCCAAGCACGAGGACTGGAAATCACCTATTTGCACAAAGAAAAGAAAAAGAGAGAAAAAAATCTACAGATGGACAAACTTATTTCAGTGTGTACTGATGGTGCTCCGTGCATGGTGGGGAAAAACAGAGGATTTGTAGCACTGCTTCGTGAACAGGAAAAGAGACCCATTTTAAGTTTTCACTGCATCCTACATCAGGAGGCGCTTTGTGCTCAGATCTGTGGCGAGCAGCTTGGTGAGGTGATGTCGCTGGTCATTCAGGTGGTCAGCTTAACCTCACTACATATCAACCAGACTACAAGGCCATCAGCAAAACTATGCAGCACCAGAAGTCACATTAATGGTAAGAAATACTTTATCATTGTTAACAACAGCATAACAATGTTATTAAAAAGCATTCAGATACTTATTGTACTTTAAAAGTGTTGGGCTTCATAAAATGTACACATTTACTTGTTTTTAGTTTAAAAAAATATTGTACGGCTCTCACGGAATTACATTTTATAATATGCGGCGTTTATGGCTCTCTCAGCCAAAAAAGGTTCCCTACCCCTGTTCTAGTGCGTCCTTGCTGGCTCTTGTTTTGAGCTTCATTCTTTGATGTGTTTTAAATTACGTGAATCACTGTTGCATGGTTCTGCCAGGTTCTTCGGGTTTGTGCTAAGCCAGGGGTAGGGAACCTTTTTGGCTGAGAGAGCCATAAACGCCGCATATTTTAAAATGTAATTCCGTGAGAGCCGTACAATATTTTTTTAAACTAAAAACAAGTAAATGTGTACATTTTATGAAGCCCAACACTTTTAAAGTACAATAAGTATCTGAATGCTTTTTTATAACATTGTTATGCTGTTGTTAACAATGATAAATAAAGTATTTCTTACCATTAATGTGACTTCTGGTGCTGCATAGTTTTGCTGATGGCCTTGTACAGTAGTCTGGTTGATATGTAGTGAGGTTAAGCTGACCACCTGAATGACCAGCGACATCACCTCACCAAGCTGCTCGCCACAGATCTGAGCACAAAGCGCCTCCTGATGTAGGATGCAGTGAAAACTTAAAATGGGTCTCTTTTCCTGTTCACGAAGCAGTGCTACAAATCCTCTGTTTTTCCCCACCATGCACGGAGCACCATCAGTACACACTGAAATAAGTTTGTCCATCTGTAGATTTTTTTCTTTAGTGAACTCAGTGAAAGTTTTTAATAAATCATCCCCTCTTGTTGTCCCTTTCAGAGGCAAAACGGCAAGACTTTCCTCACGTAATGTGTCATGGCATGTCTTTTAT
>JBBPBX010002085.1:62115-72461 GCA_038048925.1 Garcialebias charrua | reverse complement strand
TAGATAGATAGATAGATAGATAGATAGATAGATAGATAGTAGATAGATAGATAGATAGATAGATAGATAGATAGATAGATAGATAGATAGATAGATAGATAGATAGATAGATAGATAGATAGATAGATAGATAGATAGATAGATAGATAGATAGATAGATAGATAGATAGATAGATAGATAGATAGATAGATAGATAGATAGATAGATAGATAGATAGATAGATAGATAGATAGATAGATAGATAGATAGATAGATAGATAGATAGATAGATAGATAGATAGATAGATAGATAGATAGATAGATAGATAGATAGATAGATAGATAGATAGATAGATAGATAGATAGATAGATAGATAGATAGATAGATAGATAGATAGATATGTGTCTGCTAAAGAATTTCGAATAAAAAAACTATTTCAAAAATGTTTTTTACCATGTGGACAATATTGATAATATTTCAATGGCCATATCCTAAAGTTTAAAGTTATTTTGCACAGAATGCCATTTGCATATGTTGTTAAATGTGATGATTATTTTTTTGGCTTAAACAAAAAATAATAATCAAGTGACTTTATTCAGGTTTTTATTATTTCACTGAGGGTCTATTTTATTGAAACCCTTGAAGTGAAACACAAGATAGAATATGTAAACCTCTGTCACTGAAATACCTTTTTAACCAGTTATTTCTACATTTGAACTTTTCTCTGCCGCCTCATTACAGAGATAAGATGCACAACATGCAGGATTTATTGTTCCAGTGAGTCCATTATTGCAGTGTACAACTTGTATTGTGATGTAAGCACAACAGCTTATTTGTTGTCAATTTATACTCTAAACAACTAAAAACACTTTAATTAATTCTTACAGTGAGGGAAACAATATCTGAGAAGCATGAATGCAAATATACATACAAATTTCCACAGTCTGTTGGGATTTACATATAACAATGTGTTGTTTTTTTTATGTTTGATAAGTGATAGATTTTCACAAACTTCCAATATATGGAGCATAACGTATCAGTAGCTTGTATCTTAAAAATGAAGAAATGATTAAGTCTGTCATTTTTAATCAGCTCAAGGTGTACAGACTTTCTATTTTCATGCCAAATTTGAGATTCAACCAATTAAAGTGATGATACATAAAAGCAGCATTACTGTCAACCTGTCAGATGAGGAATGGTTTATTTTCTACATCTACATGGTTTATTGCGACTTGATGGCATTCCTTAGATTAGATAAATTCATATTTAAAAACTTCTATAATGGAAAATGTGTTTTGTGTGAAAAAACACATGCAGAAAAAGTAAATGAATGAAAACTATGGACACAAACCAGCTCAGGACTGACTCATGTCTTGCATCCACAATCACTGTACATAAAACCAGACACATTTCAGCCTCTGCACAAAAGCCACCAAAAAACAGCAAATCATCAGGATTCCCCACGTCCACCTCAACAGGCAGAAATGCACGTGAAATATAGATGTATAGCTTCATTTTGAATTACCTTCAGGAGTTTTTGGAATAAAACTGGTTTGTGTGTGAATATTATCTCTCAAGAGAAAGTTTCAATCCAACAGCCAGAATTCTCTGTGCACACACATTCCTGCTTCTCTTGAAGCACGTTTTAATCATACAAAGTATCTTCATGTTTATAAAGGAGTGAGCACATCCACACTTCAACAGTACACCCTGCGACTGAAGCTTGGCTAAATCCCAGCACAGTGACATAGAAGGCACAAGAAAAATCTGATGCCACAAAAGGAAATAAGACAGTCCTGGTAGAGACAAACAAAGACAGATGAGACACCAAACTGGGGTAATAATAAAGCTTGTTCTGTGTGTGCAAATAATAAATCAAAAGTCAGAGCAATAAGGAGGAAAGAAAGCAACCCAGTTTCTTGTGGGGATCAGGTTTCTTTTCTCAGCGTGATAGTGGATGTGATATTCACAGGAAACCCAAAAGTGCCCTGAGAGGTAAAACAGCTCAGGAAACTGCTTTAATTCACGTCAACGTGCTGGACCTTTCCTTTCACTTCCCAAGAGGAGATTTTCCATCAAAGAACTGGAGTTATTCAAGCAAAAGACATGTTTAAAAAAATCCATACTTTGGGTGAAAGATATTCAATATCCTTAAATCTGCAGCCCACATGACATCTGGTAAGTACATATTGTTTAAATTATTGCATGTCAGTGGAGATATCTGAACATTGGCCCTCATGCACGAAAGTGTTCGTATTCTTATCCTAGATATCTCCCACTTTTGTTCGTACGAAGTGTTCGTACGAACATGCCACGTCAGATCCAACAACGTCTTCTATCGTCAGGAAATGTGTGTATATGAGCTGTGTAAATAATGATGAATCCCACCTGTTCTATTCACCTGCTCGTGCACGCGTGAGGTTATTTACATAATTTCCGCCCCTCAAGACACCATATAAGGATATAGTTTCCTGCCACCGCGAGCAGGAAGTGTCCATTCATTCCGGCTTCATGCGTCAGAAAACACACAAACGGTTTGGCGAATTAAAATTGACTCGCCTTTGATCATAGTGTCAGCCCCGGATCTGAGCGCAGACCCACACAGAATACAGATGACATCAGTGAGCGCCCACAGTCAACAGGCAGTTTATATTAAAAATGACATGAGACAAGCTGTTTCGCCTTTCTTCTCCCCTGTCTCTGCAGCGGCGCTGTGTGTGTGTGTGTGTGTGTGTGTGTGCCGACAGTGGCGCGTGACGTGGTGGCGGGGGGTGCGCGTTGCGTGGGCCCACGGTGGTCGACATGAGTGGGGGCGCGTTGCGTGGCACACCGGGTGGTCGACATGAGTGGGGGCGCGTTGCGTGGCACACCGGGTGGTCGACATGAGTGGGGGCGCGTTGCGTGGCACACCGGGTGGTCGACATGAGTGGGGGCGCGTTGCGTGGCACACCGGGTGGTCGACATGAGTGGGGGCGCGTTGCGTGGCACACCGGGTGGTCGACATGAGTGGGGGCGCGTTGCGTGGCACACCGGGTGGTCGACATGAGTGGGGGCGCGTTGCGTGGCACACCGGGTGGTCGACATGAGTGGCGCGGGGGGTCACGCGCGGGTGGCGCAAGGTGGTGGACGTGGGGGGGGGTGTTGAAGCCGCTTTAATTAAACCAATATGTGTGGTTGCATTTAATTGTTTTTAAACTCAAAATATTTTCTAAATAACGAAATATAAAGTTATTAGTGGAGAAAAGGCCGTCTGGATGACAGCAGACTGACGCTCCTAAAATATACGACAGGTCCGGACCACACGTAGATTTTGTTCGTATCTGAAAAAAATCCTAGGATACGAAAACATTGTTGGATGCCACAAATGATCCCAAATCACTCTTACGAACAGTATAAGTACAAATCTGTGCGTAAGAACGGTTTGTGCATGAGGCCCAATGTTTAGATCAACATGAAAATAGTTTTTTTTAAGTAGTAACGTATATTAATACAACCACTGAAACATTATTGTGCATGTGCAAAAGTGACAAAATGTGGAAGTCTGAAGACAAAGGGTTGATTTAGACGGACGGTCCGACCTGCTCATTCCTGTTTGTTTAACCTTTTGACACTCGCTGAACCCAAACAGGTCAGTCATCTTAGGGGCCGTTTACACTGTGCGTTATTTTGAGTGAAACCGCACCTTTCTCTCTGTGGTTCTGCTGATCATTTACACAACACCAGTGGCACCCCCTCTTTGAATCCAGAGGTTTCTGAACTCATCTTCCAGAGTGGAGATTTTTTGCTGACTGCCCGTTGACAACATAAACATCTCCCGCTGAGGCTTTGTGTTAGACCACGTGCGCACATGCACGACGTGCAGATATACAGCATATTTCTATATGGCGGCGGACACACGCCGCTTTCTGAACTACAAATGATATAATATATTTTGAGTCTCATATTTAATTAATCTACGTCAGAATCTAGCTGCTGTGACCAACATCTGTGTTGGAAGAGACAGTCGGATCTAGTTCTAATATCGCTGTTTATAGAACGAGGCAGGCGCACATATCGCGCTGCACTATAACATACTACAGGTAGTCCCCGAATTACGAGCGCTCTGATCTGCGAGGTTCCAGACTTACGAGCTGCGAATTTTTGGAAAAAACGAAAAAAAATACTGAGTTTTCATGTGTTTTTTCACTACAGTTAGCTAGTTAAGCATATAAACACACGTTTCCGATCATTTTTATGCACTCAAAAGTAGTTTTTAGATGAAAATAGAGTGTTTTTAGGTGCGCTAGCGAAAACCGTTCCAATTTACGAGCGGATTTCCGGGTTTACGAGAGAAATGGCGGCCGTTCCAAATTACGAGATTTCCGGTTTACGAGCGCCTCGTTGTGACGGATCTCGCTCGTAAATCGGGGAGTACCTGTAAATGTGCTAAATAATAACAGCTTAACAATAAACTATTAATGTTAGCATGGGAGATATATAAAGGTATCTGAGCTACAAATGAAGCTATCTGGACTCATGTTTCGTGATTTAAATAATGCGTAACATGTTGCGTGTTATTAAAGTTGAAATGAAGACACCATGTTTATTATTTATTTATTTATTCAACACCGCAAATTGTATGTCACACAAACACTGATAATTAAACTGAACACACTATTAAAAACACGTTAACCGAACTATAAACTGCATTAATGAACTTGACTCTGCTCTGTTTTCATCCTGGAATCTGGATACTGGTCCCATTTTGTTCATCTGGCTCATTCAGGCTGTCACTACTTTACTTAATGCAGCTTAAAATATTGAATGGATTGGGGAAAATAAATGAGGGGAATTATATAATTCATCCAACATGACATCTCTCTTCGACATACTCCTGCAGCACACCTGGGTTGAGCCTCGTTCAGAACCGGTCCGCCTGGTGGAAGGACAGCTTCTCGACCTCGCAGGAAAAAATCAAAATCTCAGTTGGTTGTTGAGTAATCAAAGTAAACACAAGCTAACATTATTAAAAACATTGATTTACCTGCTGTAAATCAGCTACTGATTATCACGGAGTAAAGTCCGACATCGTTGACTCTGTTCTGGTCCACTCAGCAACGGTGTGGAGCTTGTTAGATGAAGCGATCCTGCTTGGCGTCAAATCTGTCGGCTCTTATTCATAATTCAGCTAAAATCCAGCTTTAACCTGTTGTTAAGATGTTAGCTGAGCTTTCAGCCCAGAGAAAAGGAGCAGGCTGAGGGAGCGTGCATGCACATTTGGTGAAGGTACAAAATTCACAATGCCAAAAATGACCCAGCTTGATAACTACAGCAGATTTGGGTGGACGGGGGAGATTCCTCCGGATGCATGTAAACACAGAATTCGTCTGTGTCAAAGTGGATCGTTTCCTCTAATTAACATACGAGAAAACCTATGTTTGCCCCCACCGTGTAAATAGGGCCTTAAAATGGTGGATTTTCTTCCCTCTTGCAAAACACCTAAGTTCCAAATTAAGCTTGTTCCAAATCCATTAAAACACCAATATAACATTTTGTGATGTGAAATTGTCATTTTACAATATTATTGATAAGATTAATGATAATATGATACATTTGTGTTTCCTAGCATGCAATAAATGTGTACATTGTGTCGGCTCATGACACATTGGGAGTTAGAACAGCATGTTAGCAGCTACTTACAATGTAGACAGAAGCTGTAGGTACTGTATTTAAAGCCTGAAATATACCTGAGCGTACAAGCAGTACGCCTATACGCCACGTACGTACGTCAAGGCAAAAGTGTAGCCCCGCGTAGCCCCTCAGGGCATGTACGCGCAAAGCTTTTTTTTTTTACGACCGCTGACGCTTGCGCGGTGTCTGACCATAAACTTCCCCGGCGCCGGACTGTTTTGTATGTTACACAAATGAAATAAATTCCCCTTCTTTATCGCTGATCTGGCCTTTTCTTTTGTTTTTTTGCCTAAAGTCAAGTAACCGCTTCTTCCTCCGTTCACTCGATGACTGAAATGAATGAATTCAGGTCCTACCTGGGTGCGCAATGTTTTAAATATTCCCTGGTGGACTGTGTGCTGCAGGAAAAGCGCTCCCTGTTATTATTTTTATTTCTGAGAGAACTTTTTATAACATATATAGTAGAAACACCGCATCAGAACACCGCAGCTTTCTTCAGCGAGCTACATGAGCTGACTGAAAGCTGTCAATCATTTCAGTAGGCGTGTCAGCAAGTCAATCAATCAATCAATCACCTTTATTTAACCAGGTAGAGCCCGTTGAGATCGAGATCTCTTTTACAAGTGTGACCTGGTCAAGTGACCAATCAGCGAGCTCAGTTGAGTCCCCTCCGCGCGCAGCTGCTCATATTACAACAAGGATCTGGAGCGAGAACGCAAGCGTTTGAAAGCTGATAAAAGCCGAGCTATAGCAGAGAAAGCATGCGCACAAAATGCGCGCGTACAGTGGCGTACTTCATGTACGCTCAAGTGTATTCCAGGCTTTAGTTGTATTAAGACAAACCTACAGCAATGAAAATGTCTTAAACTCTTACAGTTCTGGAAGCCTATAGCCTGATCAAGAAAGCACATCAGAGACTAGTACTTCCTCAGGTGGCTGAGGTGAGCTGGTCTGGGAAGCTCGGTCCTCACCTCCTTCTACAGGTGTGCAGTGGAGAACATCCTGTGCTCCAGCATCAACGTGTGGCATGGAGGCTGCACAGTTGCAGAGAGGAAAGCTCTACAGAGAGTGGTGAAGGCTGCACAGAAGTCTGTTGGAGTCAGTCTCCCCACCATCACAGACATCTACACCTCCAGATGCAGGAAGAGAGCCACCTGCATCATGAAGGACCCCACTCACCCAGCACACACACTTTTTGTCCCACTCCCCTCAGGAAGGAGGTTAAGGAGCATTAAGTGTAGAACCCCTAGACTGAGGAACAGCTTCTACCCTGAAGCTGTTAGACTCATGAATCTCTAATCAGGATAATCCCTGTGGGGAAAAAAATCACTGTAATGGAGCTTTGATTGGTGATATGTGCTGCTGATTATCTATGCTGATGATCTCATGATTATTTCATGCTGCTGTATTCATTCGTACTCATCTACTCTCAAAGACTCATGTTCATGAGGCTGTGGTTCGGTGTATTGTTTTGCACTAAATGTGTTTAGTGTATATCTTAGATCTTTTAGCGTTCCGTTTGGCATTAGTTTAGTTTATATCTTACATTCTTATATTCTGTTTCTTTATGGTACACTTTATATTTTTGCTGTTGTTGGATGAAACTGGGACCCTGTGCACACAATTCGTTCCACCTCATGTACCACATGGGATGCGAATGACAATAAATTATCTTGAACTTGAACCTATATACCACTTATTTCAGACTCTTCTTCCCAAGAAAAACTAATAGAGACTTGTGCTTTATTATATGACTCTGGAACCTTTTATAACCTTTTTCCTTAAAACCATGTCAAACCTTCTCAAAATGTTCAAGCTAACTATATTAGTCTTAACGCAGCACTTTTTACCATCTATAAACAAGATAAAGTAATTCCATGTGAGAATAATAAAGATATCTTGAACTTGTGAGCAACTGTGGTGACACTGACACTGACCTTAAGACAAAGGAACTGAAGCCAAATTCATCTCAGTGTCCAAGACGTCTTCTAGTTAAGGACAGTTTCCTTAATTTTCTTTCAAAAAGTCTTGTGTTTATTAAAGAAAGGTCTGTAAGATCATCTGACTGCTCATGTTACTAATGTACAGAAACTCCTGATGATTACATTTAAAAAGAAACGTCAGGTATTGGGTTTGCCTGCACATTTATCAAATTTGAGAAAGCAAAGCTCAGGTTTCAGTTAGCAACAACCTTTCATTCTCCATGAATAGGCTGATCACATCTTGAGTTGTGGCTTAACAGATGGAATTGATGACAGACGCATGGCAAAACCAAGCCTGCCAGTTTGGTTCAAGCGATTCTAATTTGCGAATTGTGTGGCCACTCCAAATTCTTTTTGTAAACAGTTACAAGACTTGTAGCAGCAGGCCTGAGCTGTTTGTTAACATTTGTTGGAACTAAAATGTGAGCTTTCCAAATGCCTGACAAGACAGCTTCAAGATCCTTCAAGATATTTTTTCAAGTACAGTACTTTAAAATATGTATACTTTAAATAATGGTTCCATTTTGCATTGCTTCCAGTTATAGCAGATAAAATCCTAATGTGTCCAGTTTCATTACTTTGTGTCTGTCTAAGCAGATCTCACTTGTAAATGAGTCTTCTAGGCTCAATGTGACTTATCTGTCTAAATAAAGGTTGAATGAAAAAAAAACTGCTTTGTTTGGCTTTTTTTGTACTTAAACACTTTAAGTTTAAGCAATTTGAAGATAAATGTTTAATTATGCAGCTTAAAATGAAAATATAGTGGATATTAGATTAACTTTGGACTGATTTTTAAAATTACTGTAGTCATAATGGCCTGAGTACTAAGGCTCTGTAGGAAGTATAACTCATTAACTTAAAGCTCCACTGACATCTTTTAACTTTCCATAAAATGGCACAACATATATATATATTAAGATTGACCTCTGATCGTTTTTGCTAAAACAATGTGAAATTAATGAAAATTCCTCTCCAAAATAGTTTAAAATTAGCGCCGTTTTGTTACACGGTAAATTCGGGTTTTTCCGGTCACGTGATTGTGACGTCAGACACAGAGCTCTGCTCCAACCGCACATTTAATACAATGGAGAAAGATCCAAACACGTCCGTCGAATTTAGCCATTTAAAACCTTAGATTTGAGCGATTTGGCTCCAGTTCGTGAAGAAGAAGTTATTTTGAGTGATCAAAAATCAAACAGCAAGGTTTCTTTTGTCCGTGCTGACTTTTTTTTTCAGGAGAGGTTTCACATTCAAAAAGCGAACAGCAGATGTCAGCAAAGCCATTGTGATTCCTCTTACAGAGCACTGTAAGAGGAATCACGATGGCTTTGCTGACATCTGCTGTTCGCTTCATGAATAACTTCTTCTTCCTTCCGGAACGGGAAATGTCGGTACCTGCTCTGTTCGACCTGTGTCATAGGGCGGCGGATGCTCTGCAGGCCACGTGGCCAGACCCCACGCCTCGCCAACAGGCTATGAGGCTAGTGGGAAGCTACTTTTACGCGAAGCAGCCGACAACATTGCAGAAAATGCCAATTTTTCCGAACTTCCTCATGGAGCTCAAACGCTCCTGGGCGGAACCCGGAGCCTCCATCATGTTGCCATTATCCCGACTCCTTGATGTCGCGGGAATGGAGACAGTGGGCCTCGCCAGCGCACCCCTGATAGAAGAGACTCTGGCGGCTCACTTAGCCCCCGCAGCCACGGGGACGAAACCAGCGCTACCCAGCAGGGCCTGCCGCGCTTCGGAGAAACAACTCGAGAAGTGCTACAAGGCTCAGGGCCTCGCGGCTCGCACAATGAATGCATCGACCATGGGGCAGGCGTACCTGGCAGAAAAACTGCAAGATATCCAAGTAACAAAAGACGAGCAGTCCGCAACGGAGGCCATGGAGGAGGCCTGCCGTGCCTCTGACCTCGTGCTCCGCATGATGGGGACAATAGCCATTTCCCAAGGCAAAGCATAGGCGGAAATAGTTGTCGCCCAACGCCATCTTTGGTTAACACTGTTGGACCTCCCAGAAAACCAGAGCCCCACTTTCCTCCAGCACCCGATCGAGTCGACGGGACTCTTCGGGGGAGCCCTGGAACGCGTCCAGGCCAGGCTGGAACAAAGACGCAAAGCAACATGAGAATGAGTTGCGCAAACAGGCGGAAGCCCTCCGCGAGGGGTTGCCGAGGAAAAGCTTTGCACCCCCAAAAGGAGACACGCGTGGCCTCCCACGGAAGAGACCCGCTGGTGACAGTGAAACTTTCCAGTACCGGCCGAGGACCTCTTCAGTGACCCCGTGTGGAAAGCAGACTCAGACCTGAGGAAGCAGGATGAACTGATAATTTTACAGGTTTGCCCGCCCACGTGGTACGGGAAGCTAACTTTTTGTGCCCAGTCTCCCCTTGTAAAAAACTACGAGGAACTAGTGGCATGTGTGCGCGCACCAAACATGACTCGCCTATTGCATGTGTAAACAAAACAAACACTGTTTCAGACATGTACAAAAATAAAAGTACCAAAGCACAGACTGCCCTGGTTCTTGACTCGAGTCCCATTTTTATAAACAAACCATGTGGTCAAACTATGAACCACAGCAAGATACACGAGCTACTGTATATATGACTGTATATATGAATGTTGCTGTTCTGTGCACTGAGACGACTTCTGTTGTGACTTGGCTCTATAAAAGGTACAAATAAACTGAACTGAATACAGTATATA
>JBBPBX010002085.1:31590-53967 GCA_038048925.1 Garcialebias charrua | reverse complement strand
ACAAATAACAAAACTGACACTACAACAGTGTTATTCAACTGGCAGCCCGTGGGCCACTTACAGCGCGAGTGACTTCAGTCCCGCCCACCAATACGTTCATAAAATAAGATAAAAATTAATTTAAGTAAAAAATGGTGGGCCAAATGGATGTCTGGGTTTGGGTTTTGAGTTTAGGTTGGATTCTGTTTGTTGCATTCATGATTCAATGCAACAAAATGTAAAAGGTAACAGATCATTGTAATAGTTGGTTTATTTACACAATAACTTTAATTGCTTGATGTCCAGCCCTGAGCAGCTTTCAATAACTGTGGCCCCCTGAACAGTTAACTTGAATAGCCCTGATCTATAAACATCATTCACCTAACTACTGTATTAACAACCAAAGCTTATGTGAAGCAAGATCTTGTGAAATGGATATTTTGAAAAATTTAACACGTATGATTTGCTTGGTGCCAAAATAAACAATAAGCTCCAATTAGGAATTAAATAAATGAGGGTTGGAAAATAATGAAACTGGCAGTGAGGGCCCCTGTGCTGTGTTTAACCCTGGGCCCTAAATAGATTAAATCTGCCTCTGGTTCAGATGCGTTAGAAAATACACATTATTTTACTACAAAATTATTCCAATTAGATGCTTACATGGCTGTGCAACAAATAGACTAATAATTGCTGGACACAGATTTGGATGCGTGTGTGCAAATGTTTACAGCTTCTCCTTGACTCATAACAAAAAGAGCTGTTTGTGTATAAGACAGTGGTCAGCCCCCCCTGAGAAATGTCTCAGTGATATTTTGCAGCTGTTCGGTGCAGAAGATAAACGTGACCAGGAGAACGTTAATGCTTTGCTAAATCTCTCGAGAGACATTAATTTTGACCAGTGGGAGTATTTGTTTGCAGCGGCTTGATTGTGCAAGGGTCTGTTCAAAAATGTCACTTCAATGCTGAAGTTAAAGGAACGGTTAACTTATGAGTACAGCTATTTAAAACTACAACAACAAAAATATGTAAACAACAATATTTATAGGAGTACTGAGCTTTTGTCTCAGACATTTAAATTTTTTTTAAAAGCTTCCAGCTAGAAATAAAATCTCTTCTTTCTTTTTTTTGGAAATGAAATGGAAATTTACTCACAATGGATCTGTGTCAGTTTATTCCAGATGTTCAAGAGCAAATAACTCAATGACCAGAAAATAGTCCGGCTCCAGATGTGTGTGGAAAACCAGCCGCGTCTCTGTGTCCATGCTGACAAACACAGACTACGTTTGGTGGTGGAGACGTCTCCATCAGACTGAGAGCTCCTCTGCGTGCAGCGAGGAGGTGAAGGAAGCAGGGAGGGAGGTGCATGTTGGAGCAGCGTAGGAAGCACCAGCAGCAGATTCAAGATCATCCATGCTTTAAAACTGCAAGGATTGAAAAGGTTTTATTATAATCAAATGTAGTCACTTCAGCAGCAAATAGGTAAAGTCTTACAGCTTCTGGCAACATTAAAAATGATTTTGGTTGATAAGGGAGAAAGTAAAATGAAGAAACATTCAATAAACCCAGAAAAAACATATTAACTGACAAAAAACATCTCTGTATGACAGTTTATTTTTCCTAAAGGCATGACACTCAGACATTTGAATTACAGATTAAAAACAAAACAAGAGCTGCAGCTGTTTTGCTGTATGTTGTATGGTTGCAGTATGTGTTGTAAATAACTCTCACCTACTACAGTACTCTGTTAAATTTTAGCACAATATCTGAACAACTGATGGAGATACAACCATTTTTGTGTTTGCGAAGGTTCACTATTTGTGGTAGCCATCTTGAGTTACCTCTAAAAGTTGCTTTGTTGTAGATGTGCATCAAAGTTTTCTTTCTACGAATTTCATCAAACCTGTCCCCTGATTTATGAGATATTTTGCTAACAAACAAAGAGTGTAGCCTCCAACAATCAATACAAACTTAAGCAAAAATGTCATGTAGCATTTAATATGTGTTTTGGGATAAATCACTATAACAAATTTCACGTGAAAATACATCAAATTGACTGAATTACAGCTGTTTGCCAAATGCATTTGTTTAGCCATCTTGACCTGCTTTAACTGCAAAAATTAAGCAATTGCAGGTAGTCGTCGACTTATGATGGTCTTGAGTTACGACGTTTCGCGGTTACGACGCATCTCCCATTTAAAAAAAATTATATATATACA
This sequence comes from Garcialebias charrua, assembly GCA_038048925.1. NCBI lineage: Eukaryota > Metazoa > Chordata > Actinopteri > Cyprinodontiformes > Rivulidae > Garcialebias > Garcialebias charrua. The sequence goes on along the minus strand of JBBPBX010002085.1, from coordinate 51,772 downwards.
GTATATTAATTTACTTTGAAAAGCCGAGTTACGCAGTTTCCGGTTTCCGGTTTTACGTTATTAACGTAGCTGCGGAGGAATGCTACACACTACTCTCTAAAAAAGCTAAGTCTGGTCCTCTGGACATTAAAAAAACAAAATTGTACTGTGAACCCTGTTTTACGTCGTAAACGGAACGGAATACGGCAGATGGACCGAGCTGGATGGCGGTTTTATGTCGTAAATGCAATACAGAATATGGAGGAGGGACGGACGGCTTCACCACAGCATCCCAGTAAGAAATTAACTATTTTTCCACTTCATTATGGCTCCCAAATGTATGTGTTTTTTGATAATTATGTAGGGTACTGTGTTAGGATAGGCTAAGTGCTTGGTAAAATACAGTACTGTACGTATAAGGTGAAGTATTTACGTATGTTCCGACTTACGTCGAAATTTGCTTCACGATGCCGCGCAGGAACGGAACTCTGTTGTAAGTCGGGGACTACCTGTATAGAGGCATATGTGAATGAATCTCATCGACTCAAGTGGCCATTTTGAATTGGGTTGACTCCAAGTTAATAAGTTGTGGAAATACTTAGTGTTCTCTAGCCTGGTTAAAACCAGACCCTTGTCCTTCACTTTGCTTCGGACTAGGTGAAGGGAAATGAGAATCGAGCGGAGCTATGCAGGAATGGCGAGGGCCAGGCTAAGTGTTCTCCATCTTCGGAGCTTTTCGTCAAAATTTGGTTTGTGGTGCATAAAATAATTAGTTTTACACAACAGACACATGAAGACAAACATTGACACAAGCAAAAAAAAAAACTGTCTCAAATCTTTTGCTTTTTGACAACAGGTGAAAAAGACATAAAAGCATCTCTTTGATGCAACAGAGGAGCCAAAGTCTTTTGCATCTCCAAGGTCCAAAACCTTTACGTTCTGTGAGTTCAGTATCTGATTTCAGAACTGATTTCCCTTTGATGAGTAGAATGACTCAAAAACACAGTTTCACTCTGACGTTGATGAACATTTTTATTGAACCAGGATGAAAAGAAACTGAACCCAACACTGGCAACTTATTAATTTTTGGAGAATCTTATGTAACCTTCAGAAACGTGACATCCAATAAATGGTACAGTAAATGGACTGTACTTAGCGGCTTTCTATCTAATCAAGACACTCAAAGCTCTTTACAACACGATCTGTGCCCACATTCACCCATTCATGCAGCACTCTAGATCTATACAAATAATAATCAGTGCTTTATCACATTCATACACCGATGGGACACACGTCGGAGACAATGAGGGGTTCAGTGTCTTGCACATGGGACACGTCAGCATGTGACTGCTGGTGGAATCGAACCCCCAACTCTTGTATTGAGGACGACTGCTCTAACCACTCATCCATAGCCACCCTATAAAGAATCCATGCTAAATTTTCAAACTATTCTAGACCATAAAAAAACCCACTTACAGTAATTTGATTTATTGTGCAACCAAGAATAACTTTACTTGTGAAACTTGCGTATGTAACTGGAACTGTGACTGGAGTAGTTCTTGCGTGGGATGTCTCATGACATTTCTTGTCATGACTCATCCTGGCTGAGGAATATTCAGTGGAAATAGTTATAATAAAAACACAAGCTCTATACAAACACCCAACTTCAGGTCCATGCATGTTCTCTCGTTGGACTTATTGCTTTGTTTTGATAATGCAGAGCTTCTTTCAGTTTAAAACATGAAAACTTTGAGTAGAAGCGGTCATTTCAAAACACAAGCTCTAAGAAATACCGCTCAAAATACAAATGTTTAAAAAAAAGTAAATACAATTCTCATTAGCCTTACAGGCTTGGAGAGATTTAAAGTATACCAAGAAAATGAAAACCTTTCAGAAGCTTCTCAACTCTTGACACGTTTCTTTTTCTTTACAGGAAAGAAATTAACTTGCATGTCAGAAGCCACTTCACCATTTGTCACGACATCTGCGTCTTGAAATAAACAAACAGATGAATAAAACAAAGCAAGCGAGGTTCAAACAAATGCTGAGGATCACCACGATCTCAGTTGGAACAGTAAAATGGCAAAACGGTTCATTTCTGACAAGTGGAAGCGCCTCCGCTGGGAGACTGATGCTGCTAAAAGAAGATAAAGTCACATTTGAATAAACTGCGTCCCCCTTCAGAGCATATTCACATGCATGAAAGCACGAGGATAATTGCTGTTAATTCTTGTGAAATTGATTGTGATTATTCACGTCTCACGGAGATGAACAAGCTGTGTCTGACTGGAGTTGAACAGCTAGATTTCCTGCAGACTCAGTCAGTTCAGATCCGTTTGAATGCGTTCCTGAGGTGATCGCTTTAGACAAATGGGGTTAATGTCAAATCAGGCACGGAGCAAGTGTTGCTCTTCATGAGCAGACACTTTGCTACAGAGTGAAACATCCAAACAAACACTAAATCCAAAGCTAAGAGAACGTGAATGCTGATCTGCATGGTGAAAAGAATTAAATGGCTGCCTCCCAAGAAATTACCTTCAAATGCATAAACTGAAAACAGCTAATGAACAGGGTGTGAGAGCAAACCAGATGATCTCAGACTGAATTGAAGAACGCCATACCGGTATATGAATACAGAGGAGGGTGGTTGCTAAAGGAAAAGCAGGTGAAGGGATGAAAACCAGATGTCCAAAACCAGAAAACCAGATTTCACCTGAAGTTCTTCGATGTTTGACAAACCCTGACAGCCTAGACAGCTGGAAATACATACTGATGCTCTGTCGCGTCTCTTCACCATGGCAATGCAGGAACAAAAAGGAGGTGAAGCCTGCCGCAGGCTGTCTTTGTTCACTGACTTTATTAGAGCGAGAATTAAATAATGAAAGTGCACGTCCTAAACAAATATAAATCACTGGCTTTGCAAGTTCAAACCTCCAGCAGTGAGGAAGAGCAGATGTAAATATCTGGAGGGACACATTCCAGAAAGAAAAACTTCTTAGAAGGAAAAATAGGTGCTGAAAGCAATAAAAGTAGAATACCAGGGGTTTGTGGGATGAATAAAAGCAGGTCAAGATTGAGATCACATGGAGACCTCTCTACGTCTCCTGTTCCTGAGCTCTTTGCATGTCAGGTTTTAGTTGAGATGGATTCAAATTGTAGACTTATGTGAGAGGCTGAAGATAAAGAGAAGAATTTAATTATTCAAAAGACAAAGAGGCATGGCAGCTGGCAAAGCACAAAAATGAGAACTATGATCCAAAAATAAAAAAGCTGACTTGGCAGCAACAAAAAACAACACTAAGAAGCTAAATCAGAAGGAGCACACAAGGACCGAAGGCGGAAGCAAACCAGGATGACTGATTGAAGAGAGGATGAGAACCTGGACTATAAAAATGTTAGGGGTGATGGGAAGATTGGAAACAGCTGAAACCAATGAGATACCAGAAACAGGTGTGAGTGAAAGAGTGGAGCAGAAGAGATTATGATATCACAACACCATGCCCATCACATCTTGAGACGTGGACTCTGAGGGAAGATGTAAACTGAAGCCTCTGTGATGGAGACGATGCATGCTCACTGTCTGCATGGAAATCAGTTTTAACCTTATGGGAAAATGACAAATGTGTCATGAAAATGATCTTCTTCCCTCAGGAAAGGAGGGTTTAACCTTCTGCTTCCCAAAGGAGAAACAGCTACTTGTCTTCTAGTGGTGTTTGATTCTGGTCCTCAGAGGTCACTACCGCTGCTTCATTCCACATGATTCAAATGGTATAATTGCCTCTTCATCATGTGACCAAATACAGAAGCCTTTTTCCGTCTTGATGCATGCTCAATAATCCATTGACTTAAAGCAGCTGTGCTGAAGCAGGATAGCATATAAAAATGCAGTGCATTGAACTTAAAGCACCTGAACTGGACACCAGTGCCCTACCTCAACATCGTTCCAGGGACTTTCTGATGGAACTAAAAGTAAAATGACGTAAAGAATGGGGAGATACCTGTTTGATCCTGTAGCTTGTTCTGACGCATGGATGCTGTTTGTATAAATGTGGTACAGAGGTTTACATTGTGGATAGTTTGATCCTGTAGCTTGTTCTGACGCATGGATGCTGTTTGTATAAATGTGGTACAGAGGTTTACATTGTGGATAGGAAAACAGGTGGAGGAAGCCCAAGATGGAGAAGGTGGGAAAAGATAAAATTAAACCCATGGGACGTTCATTTGTTTCCACTTTCAATATAATAAATGAGCTGCCATGGTTTAAACTTCCATCATTTTTTTTAACTGGCTGTATTAAAAACTCTCTGTCCTCCATGGTCTTATCAACACAGATGTCCTTTGAATGCATCAGATGAGTCAACAACACCAGCTCCAAAGAGAGAAAATGTATTCATCATATCATATACATGTGAGATTAATCATGGAATAATTAATAATAACAATAATATCAATTAATCATATCATATACATGTGAGATTAATTTTCATAAAATACTTGTCAGTTTGTGAACTTTGTTTCATTAGAAACACCAAGAATTGGCCAAAATATACATTTTCATAATACTTAAAGGGGACCACATGCAAAATTCACCTTTTAATGTTTTTTTTACTCAACTTTGGGTATTTACTTCATGAAAAAACAGTCCTTGTGCCAAAAAAATGCACCCAGTGGTTTATTTACTCTAAGTAGATTTATTTGTCTGTGATAAAAACGGTTCGTTTCACACTTCCTGCGGTTTGTGACGTCACAAACCGCAGGACAACCCACACCAAACCTGAGTCCAGCCCCTCACCTAGCAACCCCTGGTGCGGCTCAACCCACTTGAGTATAATAGACGTCACGGTTGCCGAGCAGTTTTGGAGCTGACCTGGCGGTCATTTATTTATTTATTCATTTATTTAGCCCCCGGGGGGGCTAGGGGCTTGCCCTGCTCCAGCCACGCAGCACATCTTGAGTAAAACCAGAATCTTTTATTACCTTGTTTGAACTCTGTCTCGTTGAAACTGTGCACACACACACTCTCGCGGGGCGACAGTCTGAAACGTACAAGCACCACTGATCGATATTCTGAGGCCGCACCTCGACTCTGGAATACACTCCCACTTGAGCTACGCCAGATTACTGAACTTGGCCCTTTTAAATCAAAACTTAAGACTTTTTTATTCAAACTGGCTTTTGGTAATTAAATATGTGGTGACATTTCTGGTTTTATTTTTGCTTTTATGTTGTGTTTTTCTTGATTTTTAATCTGTCTTTTTAAGTACTGCACTGTTTTTTGTTAAGCACTTTGGTCACCACCACCGTGGTTGTGTAAAGTGCTATATAAATGAAATAAATGAAATGATATACTTTTCAGATTAGCAATTTATTTATTTTAAAGGGGACCACATGTAAGTATTTAAAAATTTTATGTTATGTCTGTGTGCTATCTTGACAATATTAATTCATTTTAATACACAAAATAATTCTTAGATAATTAATTATACCCTTTTTAATTCTGCCATTTTTAACTTTCGTTTTGAACGACCGGTTTCTGATAGAAGTTCTGAAGTCCACGCCCTTCAAAGATCTGTTTACGCCCTCTGTAACAGCCAGTATCTGTAATGTGTTGTTGTTTTAAAATTAGCTCTTTTTTATTACTCATTTGACTTACTGTTAGTGTTAGCTTAAGATAACTTACCGAAACCCGTCTGAGCGCGCCGCAATTTGCTGCTCCTTTTAGCATTAGACCACCCGAATCCGATGCTAATGTTAGCTTGTTCCTCTTCCGGTGTTCGCCAGCTCCGCTCGTTGCACGCGGAGATTTTGGGAGTTATCGCTGTTCCAGTCAAGACACACACAAAGTTCACCAAGTGTCTCCCGTAAATTAATCCGTAAGGAGAAGGTCCTCGCTGCTGCGAGGCTGCTGCGAGGCTGTACAGTTGAAGCTCCGCTCCATCCGCCAGAAGAGGGTCCCGTTGCCGCTGGTCCCTACGCCGGGGGTCCGCTCGTTTAATTTTTGCCGGCTGCGCGTTGGGAGCGATCGCAAATACACTAAAAATTGAACTAAAACATAAAAATAACAATTATACTTTATTTATAAAGCCATTTAAAAAAACACAGCTGCAACAAAGTGCTGTACACATGAAATTAAGAACATATAAACAAAAGATGAGATGAAATCATGAAAAACAACAGTCATGTGTTTAATACAGAAGTGGGTTGAGCCTAACCAGGGGTTGCTAGGTGAGGGGCTGGACTCAGGTTGGGGTGGGTTGTCCCAGAGCCATATATATAGAGAGTTCCGACACTCTTTGATCTCGCCGACAGGCGGTCAATCGTTCCAAACAACGGCTATGGAAACCTTGTGGAGCTGCGCCCTCTGGCGGCGACGGAGTGCTACTGCAGGCAGCTTCAGACTGTAACCAGAGCCATGGAACAAATCGCCCCCTCCATGACCCACGTGACTTCCGCATTCCATTCTTACAATGGAACTCTATGGGAGTGTCGCAACTCTCACTTTATATGGCTCTGGGTTGTCCTCTCTCGCTTGTGACGTAACATGCGAGAGTATTTTAAATTGAAACGTATCTTATCACAGTAAAATAAATTTACTAGAGTAAATAAACCACTGAGTGCATTTTTTTGCCACTAGGACTGTTTTTTATGAAATACATACCCAAAGTTGAGTAAAAAAACCTTTAAAAAGTGAATTTTGAATATGTGGTCCCCTTTAAGAATACCTTTCACTTCATCAAAATCTAATCAAAAGTCCAGCGTTCTAAAAGTAGGTGGTTGTATTTATTTCTCATACGATGAAGGACTGCATTTGTTCAACTGCCAGGTTGGGTCTGTGAGATAAATTGCTGGTGTCGCACCCAAAGGACCGGGGTTTGCTTCCCGGCCATGGCATCTTTTATTTTATTTTATTTTTTTGTTTCAGAGAGATCGGGTGAGGGCTGCAGTGAGCTGCTGGCTTTTGAGGACCATGTGGGTCCGGTGACGGTCAGAGGTTGCCTCATACGGATAAATTAACTGGAAACACTCGGTGAACTTTGTGTGTGTCTGGATTGGATGTGCAGCCGCGGATCGAAGCGCCGCATGCAACTAGCGGAGCTACGCGGGATGTTTGTTACAGAAGGAGGAGGAAGAGCTAATTTTAGCCTCGGATTCGGGAGGGCATGATAAAAGGAGCAGCTAATGGCGGCGCGCACAAACAGCTTTCGGTAAGTTATCTTAAGCTAGCACTAACAGTAAGTCAAACGAGTAATTTAAAAAAAGCTAATTTTAAAACAACAACATATTTGAGATACTGGCTGTTACAGAGGGCGGAGTTAATGTAAACAGAGTTTTGACGGGCGTGGACTTCACAGCTCATTATCATAAACAGGTTGTTTAGAACGGAAGTTAGAAATGGCAGAATTAAAAAGGGTATAATTTATTATCTAAGAATTATTTTGTGTATTAAATTCAATGAACAGGGTCTGGATAGCACACAGACATACCATAAAAATTTAAAAAACCCATCTGAGGTCCCCTTTAACAAAAAATCAAAACCACACAATAAATCGACTTTATTTCATATTACACTGGGGTCTCCATAGCTTTTAATTATGTAATGATCCAAGCTGAAAGAAGAGTCAAAGTCTTAAAGAAGTGATGCTGGGGAGCTTTCAATTCAGCTAAAACTTCAAGTTGATCCAAGCATCTGGAAACCCCTTCATTTTATACACTGACTCAAGCTTCTTCCTCGGAAAATCTGCTGTTATCCCGTCAGCCTCCGTGCCAATGGTTGTGTAATCTTCAATGTGTCTACATTGGCCTGTATGCAAAGATCAGAAGGCAAGAACTCAAAAAATTAGTGAGAGAAATGGAAATGTGGACTGGACAGGCTTAAATGGCACGACTTGCCAGAAATTAATTGAAGACATCAGTCACGTCCAGGGCACGCACTTTCCAGACTTTATTGGACAAAACCCAGACTGGGAAACTCTCCAAAAAAAATTCCCCCGATGCACTGACTCGTCTTCGAGGCTCACTCTAAATCACATACGCTCAAATTTGTGCCCGTTTCAAAGTTTTTCCACTTTTTATTTTTTTCTGCCTTTCAAAACGAACATTTTAATTTTTGTTCCAAAACTACTTTGTAAAATTGTATTGGAAAAAAGAAATCAATAAGTTACATGGGGAAAATTCAGCCCGAAGAAGATTTGTTTTTACACTGTAACTTCCTCAAGACCAAATTAACTAAAAAAGTGTTCTTACCATGGTTGGAAACTATGTTTTTTTTAACTATAAAAGAAGAAAGCAAGTATGCTTAGTTTCTTTTAACACATGGAAATTTTGTTTCATAGCTTTTCTGTACGATAACAGCTGGCCTCGACAGACTGCAGGCAAACAGGAAGGAACATTTGGACTGCGAAACATTTGTCATTCATCTCAAAAACAGCTTAGAAATCCTGAGTAATTTGTTTTTTAGCTTTAAGGATTTAAAGTTTAACAGCTGTTGTTATTAAATGTAATTTTTCAGTGGAAGATGAAAACCCCATAACATACATTATCAGTCTGACCTGAGCCACTGTTCACTTTTTAAACTTTAACATGTTTTTTCCCATGATTTTCACAGCTGGCTAACAGATCCCATTATCCACCCACCCCCACCACCACCATTTTCTTGGTAATTTTGGTGGTCATAAGGAAATGTGTATAGCCCACTGCCTTTCATTCCAGAGTTTTAAACTAAGATCTTGTAAGACAAGCTGAGAAATGACAGAAATGTAGACATTTGGGTCAAACGTTGAAATTAACATCATCATGTTTTTCAGTTTTACACACAATTAAGGATTTAAACACATAGCAGGAGCTCATCATAAATCACCGATGGTTACTAAAACAGTTTTATCAGAATAACTTGTTGACAATAATGTGTATAAAATGAGAAAATGAAATCAGACTTTTCTCAGTAACAGTGCACAAAGTAGAACAACACGGCCCACATACTGCACACAGAGAAGAAAGCTGAGATTTAAATATGTGGTGATGGCGTAGGTGCAAATATCTGTTTTCACTGAAGCTTAAGAGTCATATCATGAAGTTTTTTTAATAAATTGTCTCACAACTTAAAATGTTACATTGCTTCAGTATTTCAGACATATTACTTCGGTATGTTTGACATACAGTATATTACTTTGTATTTTTTTACACTCTTGTTTTGCACATGCGATTTGCTCAGTTGTTTTTTGTCAAGGCTGTCATGACAAAGGTACTGTTTCCATGACAACCAAGTGAACTCCATCCGCAGAGGAAGATTTTGGGTTGCTCTAAATGAAGTCACAAAGTGGTCAGGTGTTTTTGTGTTTATCTCTTGTCATTTTTTACCTGTAGGTTTAAGAACAAGCACCCTTTCAAAGGTGATGCATCATGAAACGAGGATACATCCACAATAAATGGTCAAATTTGGGAGCAGCATTTCTAATATGTATATATATTTTTGTTTTTTGAAGGTCAAAAGAAAGAAAGAAACTGTCCAGATGACCCGACTGAGAATTATTCGATTTGGATTATTGAGCATGGACTTTCTTGCCTTGAACCACTTTGGCTGTGGCTGCCTGCCTGGGAGGAGTCGACGAGGGACAGGACGGCCTCCAAAAACCATCTTGGCTCCAGCAAACTGGTTGGTCCTCTTAAGGTGTTTACTGCTTGGTGGGGAAACAGTTTGCTGGAACTCCTCTGACTGATGATGCCCTCTGAATGGAGGGTGAAACTTTTCTATTATAAAAACTGTCCAGATGACCCGACTGAGAATTATTAGATTTGGTACCTGGATTATTGAGTATGAACTTTCTTGCATAAGAATGCATAGTTTATTGTTTTAGTTTTTAGAAACTGGGCAACAAGTATATATAGTTCCCTTTCAGTTGGTCTCTCGGTGCAACATACTTGCTATGGGAATTGCGCCCCCACGCGATTACCTGAAGGAATATACTCACGCCTTTACGGCTAGGGGTGTCACCGCTGCGCCAGAGGCCCCGCCCTCTGGGTACTTAAGCGGCCTGTGCCTCTCCATCTTTCTCTTTTTTGCCCTTCACCTCGCTTAAACCTGAATTTCCTGGGACTTCTTTGTTGTCGCATCGCTCGACTGAGGTGAGCTTGCTCCCTACACTGAGTGTACAGAGAAATTTTCCTGCGTGTTGCTGGGTGGCGTAAGCTGGTCCAGCTTGTTTCTACTCACCTTCAAAGTTTCTTCTTTCCGCAGCTTTTCGCTCAACGGCGCTAACTGCGTCACAACCTCCTGCTAGCCATTAGCAGGCTAACCAGCGAAAGCAAGACGACGGAGAAGACGGCTTCAAATAAAAGAAAACTAGGAACAACTTCGACGCTTCTCGCCGGACATGGCTCCCGAGAAGGGAAAACGGAGGACAAGGAGGAGGAAAACCAAGACGACGAGTCCTCGCTCGCGCCCATGCCCCAGCGGATGCGGCTACTCCCTCTCGGCGACGGACATCCACGAGGCCTGTCCTGTCTGCCTAGGGATTCTGCACGCTAGGAAAGCGCTGGAATTCCCCGACTTTTGCTCTCACTGTTGTCGAATGTCGGCAGTAATGAGGAAACAACGGGCTGACGAGTTGGCCAAATCCATGGCTAGGAACGCGGCGCTGAAGGTCGCACGTCACACTAAAGTGCTCCCTCCTGAACCGGAGTCTGACAACGTGGACCTGGAATGCAGCGGCCGAGTCGGAGAGGACAACATGTCGGACTCCTCAGTTGCCACAGAGGACTCGACGCCTGAAGTGTCCGACCAAGACGCCAAATATGGTCACAAAGGGGAAACTGTTGATTCCTCACGTGGTCGGACCGTACGCCTCGCCAACAGGGTACGAGGCTAGCGGGGAGCTACTTCTACGCCAAGCAATCGACAACGTCGCAGAAATTACCAATTTTCCCGGACTTCCTCATGGAGCTTAAATGTTCCTGGGCGGAACCCGGAGCTTCCATCATGCTGCCATTATCCCGACTCCTCGACGTCGCGGGAATGGAGACAGCAGGCCTCGCCAACGCACCCCGATAGAGGAGACTCTAGTGACTCACTTGGCTCCCACAGTCACGGGGACGAAACCTACGCTACCCAGCAAGTCCTGCCGCGCTTTGGAGAAACAACTCGAAAAGTGCTACAAGGCTCAGGGCCTCGCCGCTCGTGCAATGAATGCATCGACCATGGTGCAAGCATACATGGCGGAAAAACTCCAACATATCCAGGTAACAAAAAACGAGCAGGACTCGACAGAAGCCATGGAGGAGGCCCGCCATGCCTCGGACCTCGTGCTCCGCATGATGGGGACAATAGCCATTTCCCAAGGCAAGGCAATGGCGGAAATAGTTGTCGCCCAGTACCACCTTTGGCTAACTCTGTCAGACCTCCCAGAAAACCAGAGGTCCACTTTCCTCCAGCACCCCATCTTGCGGACGGGTCTCTTCGGGGGAGCATTGGAGCGCGTCCAGGCCAGGCTGGAACAAAGACGCACACAGGGGGAAGCCCTCCGCGAGGGGTTGCCAAGGAAAGGCTTTGCACCCCCAAAGGAAGACACGCGTGGTTCACCACGGAAAAGACCCGCTGGTGGCGGCGAGGCCTTCCAGTACCGCCCAAGGACCTCTTCAGTGACCCAATGTGGAAAACAGACTCGAACCTGATCTAACAGGATGACAAAGGTGGGCACAGACCGCTAGAGAGCGCTAAAGCACTAATCCGCTTACAACGGACCTAAACTTTTTGTCAGCGTTTTTGTGGTTTGACTAACTTTTATAATTCATAAGCGGATTTGTGCTATTTTTATTTAAAATGCAGTACAGCTAATAACTAATTATCTATCAGTAAAAACCAATAAACTTATTTACAGGCTCTTATGCTGGCTCCGTAGCTGCTTGTTTTACCTTTTTCCCCACCGTAAAGAGCAGAGAGGAGGGAGGGTTGGAGGGGGAGGGAGCAGAGCGGAGAACGGACTCGGATCTACCATGTAGGCAAATGATGCCGTTGCCTGGGGATCCCAATCAGCCGGGGCACCGGCCTCGCAGCGCCCCGGCCAGTCACCTACATCTCTAACATTGATCCTGCTTGTTAATGTACATTTAACACTAGGATGACTGAATTTTCAAGATCCTGAGGACAAACCCCCTCCTTCTCCTGACAATTATTGGACCATTAACTGCCTTTTGTTATAAATATATGTGCACTCAACTCAGACACCCCCACCACACCATACTGCACAGACTGCATTCCAATGTTTCCACCAGGTAAGTAAGACTCTGCTTGCACTTCCCCCCTTAGTCAGAAGAGAGGCCCTGACCTGAATTCACACATAACAGACCCTGAATTTATCTCACAGTTGAGCATTTTGGGACATCCACTGAACGGAAAGCTTTGTCTGCTCCAGAACAATTTTATGCATAAAATTGTCTTATTCTGCTGTGCTGATTATCCTGTAACCCTGATGGTCTGTCAAATAAATTATTTTGCTTACAAGTACTGTCTCTCTCCTTGTCCTTGGCACATGTATATACGGTGCGTGCCGGCACATGCAGGTGGCCCATTGCTGTGTTCTACAACATGCTTGACCTATTGTTGTCCGTCACCTGACGGACCGACACAGGTCACATGACATGAGGTCAACTGACAAAACGACACAGGTCACACGACATGAAGTCAACTGACGGACCGACACTGGTCACACGACATGAGGTCAACTGACGGACCGACACAGGTCACACGGCATGAGGTCAACTGACGTACCGACACAGGTCACATGACCTGAGGTCAACTGACGGACCGACACAGGTCACATGACCTGAGGTCAACTGACGGACCGACACAGGTCACATGACCTGAGGTCAACTGACGGACCGACACAGGTCACATGACCTGAGGTCAACTGACGGACCGACATAGGTCACACGACATGAAGTCAACTGATGGACCGACACAGGTCACATGACCTGAGGTCAACTGACGGACCGACACAGGTCACATGACCCGAGGTCAACTGATGGACCGACACAGGTCACATGACCTGAGGTCAACTGACGGACCGACACAGGTCACATGACATGAAGTCAACTGATGGACCGACACAGGTCACATGACCTGAGGTCAACTGATGGACCGACACAGGTCACATGACCCGAGGTCAACTGACGGACCGACATAGGTCACATGACCCGAGGTCAACTGACGGACCGACACAGGTCACATGACCTGAGGTCAACTGATGGACTGACACAGGTCACATGACCTGAGGTCAACTGACGGACCGACATAGGTCACACGACATGAAGTCAACTGATGGACCGACAGGTCACATGACCTGAGGTCAACTGATGGACCGACACAGGTCACATGACCCGAGGTCAACTGACGGACCGACACAGGTCACATGACCTGAGGTCAACTGACGGACCGACATAGGTCACACGACATGAAGTCAACTGATGGACCGACACAGGTCACATGACCTGAGGTCAACTGACGGACCGACACAGGTCACATGACTGAGGTCAACTGACGGACCGACATAGGTCACATGACATGAAGTCAACTGATGGACCGACACAGGTCACATGACCTGAGGTCAACTGACGGACCGACATAGGTCACTTGACCCGAGGTCAACTGACGGACCGACACAGGTCACATGACCTGAGGTCAACTGACGGACCGACATAGGTCACACGACATGAAGTCAACTGATGGACCGACACAGGTCACACGACATGAGGTCAACTGACGGACCGACACAGGTCACATGACCCGAGGTCAACTGACACACCGGTATAATGGACCAGATTGCACATTTATATACGGTGCGGCCCATCGCCGTGTTCTACAACATGCTTGACCTGGCAGCGATAAATGCTTATGTGTTATACAAGGCCTGCACTGGGTCCAAGGATTTTGGACTGAGGGGTAGGGGGTGGGGGGTGTAGGTGTACAATTAATGGGTCTTTAGTAGGGTCATTAGCATTTGAATCAACATTATATAGCCTACTGAAAGGGACCGGTGGATTTAGAAGCAAAGTTCACTTGCGCAAAAAAGCGCAGCCTTAGTCAAAGTAGTGTTAACATAAAAATAATTATAGTTACGATGAAAACGATCATTAAATACGCAATACAAAAACCGGTCGATATCTGTATCCCCCTACTAAAAATGGACTATTCCATCTTGACATCTTCCGGGTCAGAGGTGAACTCGGGGGCTAATTCTGTGGCTAGCTGGTTGTGCTGGGTTTCTTGGATAAATCCGCAGAGAACCCCGCTGTTTCAAGCCAAATTAACGCGGCCGGAGGATTTTATTGTGTGTTTTGTGTCGACCACTCGACGGTGAGTCGTTAGTTTTATGTATTTTAGTTACTTTTCATTAAATCTGTTGACTGCCTATAGAATCTTGACATCTTCCGGGTCAGAGGTGAACTGGACGCTAACTCTGTGGCTAGCTGGTTGTGCTGGGTTACTTGGATAAATCCGCAGAGAACCCCGCTGTTTCAAGCCAAATTAACGCGGCCGGAGGATTTTATTGTGTGTTTTGTGTCGACCACTCGACGGTGAGTCGTTAGTTTTATGTATTTGGGTTACTTTTATGTATAAATGCGGTGGCGACACACCCGTGTATTTGAGATTTAAAAGTGGTTTTAGGGATTAAAAGATCATTCTCTTTTTTGTTAATTTCGTGGCCGAATAGAATATATGTACGTAAAGTATTAAATAAATCCTTTGATTTTTGTAATTTCATCCTTTTAGGATCATTTTAGTTACTTTTCAGTTGGCAGTGTAGTGCAAATATTGCATAACGCTGCCGGCTACCAATTGTCGAATATAAATAGCGGATTAGATTAGCTTCCCCTAATTTTCATAAGACATTTGTGCTTTTGAAATTGTGGACCTAAAAAAATTAATAAGCGTTTTAGAAATTGTGGAACTAATTTTTTGATTAGCGTTGCCCACCACTGCAGGACGATCTGACGATTTTACAGGTTTGCCCGCCCACATGGTACGGGAACCTGACTCCTTGAGTCCAGTCTCCCCTTGTAAAAGACTACGAGGAATGACTGACATGTGTGCGCGCACCAAACACGACTCGAACTTCGCATGTGTAAACAAAATAAACACTGTTTCAGACATGTACAAAAATAAAAGGTTAAAGACTGCTCCGCGCACATTTACCAAATGTCTGGATGCAGCCCTGACCCCTCTTATGCCACATCCTGACCAAACGCGTTTTCAACTGCAGGAGCGTCCAGTTTACATGCAAAGTCAATGGGGGACGCGCCTCCAGGCGCTTCTTGGCGTCGGGCGTCACGCCACGTGCGTGTTGAGCGTGCTGGAATGCGTTTTCCGTGCACGTGAACCCGCTCAGCCTCCAAAGCACGCGTTGATCATTGCTGAAGTTTTCGCCGTTCAAACGTTCAAACGCCGATCAACTCTCCTGATTGGTTGATCAGGGAGAGTCAGGGGGGAGAAGAGAGGGGGAGAGTCCCTATGTGACGCGGAAATGAGGGGACGGGGGTATTGCGCAACTATGTGACGTATTGTTTGTGGGACACAGAAAAAACCCGCGGAGTCATGGACTATGGAGGAGAAACTCATTGTAGCTGTGTGTTCGCGACAAGTCCTTCACGACCAGTCAAGTCTGCTCTACAGAGACAGAAATAAAAAGCTCCTCGCCTGGCGGAGTGCAGTGAGGAACTCCGTATACCGGTAAGCTCCTCCCACACACCCCGCCGCCAAAGCTTCTCGTTCTGGTCAGGACACCACTGGGTCCAGTGCGTCCACTTGCGTGCGTGACAAGCCTTTTTTGCTGTTGAAAAGCTGCTTGGTCAGGACGTGGCTTTAGGAATCAAGGACTCAGGGTCATGAATTACCTGGATGACCTGTTGATTCTAGCTGAAAGTAGAAAGCAGGCTCAGGTACACTCCTATAGGGTGATTCTTCACCTGGAGTCTCTTGGGTTTGTCATAAACCTACAAAAAAGCGATTTGACTCCATCGCGGGTTACCATATTTTTGGGAGTACAGATCGACACCGTTCAGTACAGAGCATGGCTCTCGAAGGAACGAGTTTCCTCCATTCGCCGTTGCCTGGAAAAATTTAAACTGGACCAACGGGTCCCTGTCAAAACCTGCCAACGCCTCTTAGGCCTCTTGGCGGCAGCCATTCCCTGTGTGCCACACGCATTACTGAAAATGCGGCCTATACAAGTATGGCTAAACCAACGAATACAACCCGACTTGCCTAATCAGGAAGAGAAGGTTAGGATAGACCCAGAGTGCCTGGAGGCCCTGGAATCCTGGAGAGACTTGTCCGTTTTCACGGAAGGGGTCTCATTGGGAAGGGTGTCATCTTGTGTGGTCATCACGACGGACGCCTCAAAGACTGGATGGGGGGCGATCTGTAGAAATCTCAACGCCTGCGGCCTTTGAAATGAACAGGAAGCAAGATTGAACATCAACTTCCTGGAATTGTTAGCCGTATTCCTGTCTCTAAAATATTTCTTCAAAAAAAGGTCTGATTGCTGGACAACACATCCTGGTGAAATCAGATAACAGGACCACAGTGTCCTTCATCAACAGAGAGGGATGGACAAGGTCTCGAGCCCGCCTAGGATTGGTACAAAGGATGCTCACATGGTGTGCTCCAGGAATCTTGTCACTTAGGGCGACTCATGTCCCCGGTGAACTAAACTATAGGGCGGACGCCCTGTCAAGAGGCCCCCTTTTGGCATCGGAATGGAGCCTGAATCCACAAATTGTGGAGCAGGTCTGGTCATGATTTGGGGAAGCTTCTGTGGACCTGTTTGCCTGCAGAGCTAGCTCACACTGTGACCTCTACTTTTCCTTGAAGGAAGCAGACGCTCCATTGGGATGCTCTGGCACATGATTGGCCTGCAGGGGTGCTCTACTATGCCTTTCCACCTGTCCCTCTGATCGGGGCGACATTGGAATGAACACATCAGGGAGCTCTCTCCTTAATCCTCATAGCCCCAAGGTGGCCACAGAAGACGTGGTTCCCAGAGCTGATTTCAATGCTATCTGTGGTACCATGGCAATTGCCTTCCCACAGGGACATACTGACTCAGGCGCATGGGCAGCTTCTACACCCACGCCCAGAGTTGTGGCAACTTTCAGCCTGGCCTCTGAAGGGATCTGGCTGAGGGCCCAAGGCTTTGGTTGCTTTGTCCCAAATCAAAGAACAGAGTAAAGAAGGACTTGTGAGGTTACCCTGTGCTTGGCTTGGATTTTCAACCTCTACATCAGTCACCCGTTTTTCTGTGACGTGGTGGGTCCAGTTTGTTCCTCCTGTTTTCCCAGGATGTTCCATTGAGAAAAATGGGATGTTAAGCTTTCACACTGATGGAGCACGCTTAAGCTGTCTCTAGTTGGTGTATACATATATATGCCTAGTGGAAACATCATGTTGGTGTTTCTTGCATTTGGCATTTTTCCTCTTAGCGTGCAGCCTTCTGCATTTCCTGCAGATGGTAGCTGAGGCATGCCTGTCCTTTAAGATGGATGTTCTCACTTGTACTTTGCTGAGCATTTCAAGGGTGTGAATGGATTACGTTCCCATAGCAAGTATGTTGCACCGAGAGACCAACTGAAAGGGAACTGAAAGTTATGCACCATAACTCATGTTCCCTGAAGGAAGGGAACGAGGTGCAACATAGCTGGCCCTTTTCAATGCTGGAAGCTCGGTGAAGTGCAATTTGGAGAAAGATGGAGGGGCGCAGGCCGCTTAAGTACCCAGAGGGCGGGGCCTCTGGCGCGGCGGTGACGCCCCTAGCCATAAAGGTGTGAGTATATTCCTTCAGGTAATCACGCGGGGGCGCAATTCCCATAGCAAGTATATTGCACCTCGTTCCCTTCCTTCAGGGAACATGAGTTATGGTGCATAACTTTCAGTTTTCCTTCTTTACAAGAATCTCGTCTTTTATTTTTTCTTAGAATGTAAAAATATCAATAAATGTTAAAAATCATTAGATTTTTTAGTTTTAATAAAATCGCCCCTACTGTCCAAAAAAGCACCCTCCAACAAATTTATAGTGGTCCGTGGGCCACCAGTTGAGAATCCCAGCTGTAGCAGGTATTGCGGCTCTGGACACGACTAATTTAATGAACAAAGTGGCAGAAATGGCTCTTTTGATCGTAAAGGTTGCAGACCCCTGTTCTATACTAACCACTCATTTTATACTAACCACTCATTCTATACTAACCACTCATTCTATACCAACCGCTCATTCTATACTAATCGCTCATTCTATTTGCTGGAATTTTTCACATTGGTGGGGTGTCAGCTTCACTCAGCTGGATGGCATGTCCATTGGGGATGAAGCATCTTCATCCGACGCCTTGAGCAGCGTGCCCTGTAGACAGTGCATGTTACGCACAGCAGCGTCTCCAGACACACAGACGTCTACAGAGCATGCACAACTGCTGATGTGTCAGAACTTACCCATACATTTCAGACATAATAAATAAAAAAGCTTACAGTCAAAAAAGAGAGAAATGTTTGATGTGTATTATTCACATTAATCACGTATCAAAACAACGGTGCTAATTTGCCAAAATAACATTGATCAAAATGTTGATAAGAAAGTCAAATTTACATTCATTAAATAAATGGCAATGGTGTACATTTTTCTATGCTGATGACACAGTTGTTTACTGTCGAGCTAAAACAGTTGCTAAGGCTTTCCAGCTTTTGCAATCCGCTTTTGACATCATCCAGTCAGATTTGTTCCGTCTCAAACTTGTCCTAAATGCTGATAAAACCAAAGGGATGCTTTTTTCAAATAGGAAGTCGGTCCCAGCAGATCTTCCTCTGATTTTATCCTCAAATGGTGTCTCTGTTGAGTTTGTTGATTCCTATAAATGTTTGGGTATCCTGGTCAATTTGCATCTCTCTTTTAAACTCCACGTGGAAAACCTAGTGAAGAAACTGAAAGTTAAACTGGGTTTCTTTTTCAGAAACAGATCATGTCTAACACTGAATGTTAGGAAACGCCTTGTATCTGTGACTTTCCTTCCCTCCATTGATTATGGTGACATTCTCTACATCAGGGGTCACCAACGTGGTGCCCGCGGGCACCCGGGTGCCCCCAAGGACCTTTTGAGGTGCCCCCGGACCTGTTCTAAAAATAGCACAACTCACTATTAAGCTGCATTTAAATTTTCATTTTATTCAGTTGTTATTCTTTTTTTGTATTTATATATATTTTAAAATGTCTATCTTAAAAATATGTTCTTAAAAATACGTTTATTATACATTTTTTTTAAATTTACGCTTTGTTATTTCCGAAGAGTTTATCAAACTGGTGCCCTTTGTATGACTCCGTACCCATGAAGTAGCTCTCAGCTTCGAAAAGGTTGGTGACCCCTGCTCTACATGAATGCTCCTACAAGCACCCTGCGGATGTTGGATGTTGTCTATCATAGTGCACTAAGATTCATAACTGGCTGTGATGATCATACCCACCACTGCACCCTGTATTGTTAACTGGACATCATTAACCTCACGCAGACTCTTCCACTGGTACATTCTCATCTTTAAATCACTTCTTGGTCTGCTGCCTTCATACATCTCCTCCTACATGTCTCTGTGTGAGTGCAGCTACAGCGTGCGCTCTCAGGACATGATTACCTGCAGTGTTCCATCAGTGAGGACTGAACTTGGCAAAAGGGCCTTCTACTCCTGCTTCCTGGAATATCTTACAAAAATATCTGAAGCTCTCGACCTTCACCTCTCTAAATGGTTTTAAGAATCTGTTGGAATCCTGGCAGAAACCAATACAGCATGTTCCTGTTTTTAATTTTCTACATATGTCTTAAAAAATTTCTGTTTTGCTACTTTGACATCTTTGTTTTAACTTGTTTTAAAAAAAATCTGTATTTCTCTCTTATGATTGTCTATTGTTGATTGTCCAAGGGAATTCTACTGTTGCTGTTGTCATCATTCTTTAGTTTAGACAGGTCTCTCTTGTAAATGAGTCCTCGGGGCTCAATGAGATTAACCTGCCTAAATAAAGGTTGAATGAATGAAAAAATGGATGGATGGATGGATGGATGGATGGATGGATGGATGGATGATGGATGGATTGTCCTTAGTTGGGCGAAGGCAGTCATAATTGAAGTTGGAGCAGCAGGAGCAACAACGTGCAGGAATGAATTCAGCGGAAAAGAGTTC
>JBBPBX010002085.1:18397-31525 GCA_038048925.1 Garcialebias charrua | reverse complement strand
ATAGCTGCTTTATTCACACACAACCTGTTGTTGCTTTAAATAGTAATTGAATCAAGTGTTTACAAATGTAGGTAAACGTAGATGTTTAACAACTTGGTAAAATACACCAAAATGCAGGATATAGCATCTACTTTATTCAAACATTTAAGGGGGAGGAGGACCG
This sequence comes from Garcialebias charrua, assembly GCA_038048925.1. Taxonomy (NCBI): domain Eukaryota; kingdom Metazoa; phylum Chordata; class Actinopteri; order Cyprinodontiformes; family Rivulidae; genus Garcialebias; species Garcialebias charrua. The sequence goes on along the minus strand of JBBPBX010002085.1, from coordinate 31,362 downwards.
ACAAGACCCCTCCATTTACCCCCGTGCACCCCCCCTACTCCGCCCCCGCCGCTTACCCACCGGATCAAAACCTCCCGCCGGACTAGCCTGCTATTTGTGTTCCGGGATCGATCAGTTTATAAATTAAGCCCTAGGGAGGACCCCCACACCAGTGTGTCCCCCCCACATTATGAGTGCTTATGACACCAATGACCAACACCAAGAGCCACTCAGCACTGTGGGCTAAGCACCCCTAAAGGTCAGATTCTAGAATCGCCCCTGCTTACAGCCATGTTTATGTTTTAGTTGGCTGTGGCAGACATCATGAATCAGGTTGTAGATGTACATTCAATAATTACTGATGTTTCATTAAAACTCCTTCAATGGGTTTATGAGATATTTTGCAAACAAGCGAACACATAAAACACACAGAACCAAAGATAAATAAATAAATAATCAGTAATTGTCCAAACTCAATAACCATAAAACAATACCACAAAAAGACCAAGAAGTTGTTGAAGAGGTGCAAAGTTTTACGAAGCAAGTTTTTCCTCTTTCAGAAGTGAAGCAGTTGGTTACCTCACTTCCTGTCATGGATCTGTGAAAGAAAAGGTGATGCAACACATTCATGATGCAAAAAACTGCACAAAGCTTGAGTTTCAAACTTGTTGGCATAAAATAAAAAGCGCTAACCTTTAGGTATACGTTCTCCTGACGTCTTTATTAAATGGCGAGCAAATGACCTCACATCCATTACATTAACAGCAGGTCTCATGACTGAAATAACTGCACTCAGCATTATAGTCAGCTCACAGGTGGATCCAGATGTGCGTTTAGCAACAGAATATCAAAAGGTGATGTGTTTACAGCCTCAAAAGGTTTAACAAACTAACTTAACTTTGGGTGTAAAATAAAATCCTCAGCTTCTTTCAAGTCCCCATACCTTGTTTCTCTAAAAAGGTCAAGTATACAGGAGCAGGAGCTGCAGGTGGATTTTTCTTCTAATCCTGCTGGATGTGTGCACACACATGCACAGCAGCCCTGCTACTGACCTTGTCCCTTCTCGGTCTCGGTATGCAGCATGAATATTAAACAAGTGCCCTCTTTGCCTATAAGGAGCTCCTCAAATATGTTGCAGAATTATTCATCACATGGTCATGTAACAGTTGCCGGGAGCCAAAACGGTTTATATGCTAGATTTACAAACGTATTGATCAAAACTGTCAAATTCCTCATAATGGATGCTGTGCACGTTGAACTGTTGTAAAGTATTTATATATAAAGGGGGCAGACTGAAATATAAGACTGGAATGTCTCTGCGCTGTCACCAGCACCTCAGTGACAACCTGACATTGTCCAGGTTTGTGTAGAAGTGTGAATTTTTCATTTTAGGATTCTTGTCAGGCCTCGAGCCGTCACACTGAAATCAGAAGAAAAATTTCTCCCAGCCAAAGTCGGCACGCTCAACTTGTGAAGACACAAATAGAAGCTCTGTACTCAACCTGTGTTGTGGATCAAAGAGAAGAAAACAACACACTCTTGAAACTGCCACCGTCTGACAACCGATTTAAAGCTCTCACTCCTCCACTGGTATACGACACGGATTCGACCAAATCCCTCAAACTGTGCAGCTTAAGTTCTCTATTTCTATTATGTCTGTGGGCTTATTTCTTTCAGCTTTATTTGTCACTTCAGTCGATAGCGCATGTGAAAAAAGAAACACGTGTGGGTGGAATGGTGCATTTCTAGTAACATCTACTGACTGTGATTTGGCAGGAGGTCTTTAATACATTTTTGAATAATTGTATGCATATTTTCCATGTTGACGTTCAAAAATGCATGATATACACATGAGGCGACCTCTTCTCTTCAATCAGACAGATTTTTATTCCTTTGGGTTTAACAAAAAGACAAAAATATAATTTTAAATGTATTACACCACAAAAGATCATTGTAACAATGGTAATGCAAGAATAATTACAATGTGCAGATATACAACAACAGAGATGATTAACGCAGATATTTAAATTTTAAAATCTGTAAGTAGAAAATATTCCTATAACTACACCTCTGCTTGTGATGAGAGGAATAAACATCAGCACAAACACAGTTGGATCACTGAGGAAAATGTTGAAAGTTTACAAAAAGAAATGGTGACACCAGGTGGTTGCGTGATGCAAGTGAAGTTTTAACTAAATTATATTATTGGCTCATATTACTTTAGTCTGGTTTGAAATGCAAATGGCTTTTGTATAGTTACACAGTCAAAAATTAACAGCAACATTTTGGTTTATTTAACCTTTCATAAGAAAAAAGTTTTTATTTTCCAAAGTCATATTTTCACCATGTTATTCATACATTTATAAATGTCATAGTTCCAAACTAAATATTTATTTAGCAAGCTAAATATTTAGCTCCACATTAAATATTTAGTCTACAAACGAAATGTTTATGTCCGTGTTAAATGTTTAATTTACAAACTAATATTTAACCTGCAAACTAAATATTTAGCTACAAGTTAAATATTATGTCCAATCTAAATATTTAGTAAGCAAGTTAAATATTTATTTTAGAAATTTACATGTTTACATTGGAAAATAAATATTAAGGTTCAAGCTAAATATTTAGTTAGCAAATGCAATATTTAGTTTAGTAATTAAATGTTTAGGTTAGAAATTAAATGTTTAGTTGGGAAATTAAATATTTAGCTTGGACAATAAATATTTAGTTTGGAAATGAAAGGTTTAGTTTTGAAAATAAATATTTGGATTGGAAATTAATTATTTAATTCACATCTAAAGATTTGGTTCATTAACTAAATATTTCACTTGCATATTAAATATGTATTTGTAAATTAAACATTGATCTTGGATATAAACATTTAGTTTGCAAACTAAATATTTAGCGTGGAGCTAAATATTTAGCTTGCTAACTAAATATTTAACTTGCAAGTTAACTATTTAGTTTGTAAACTAAATATTTAGCTTTTAAATTAAGTATTTAGTTAGTCAACTATGACATGTATATATGTATGAATAAAATTGTGAAAATATAACTTAAAAAAAAAACTTTATTCTTATGAAAGGCTAAATAAACCTAAATATTGCTGTTAATTTTGACTGTGTAACTTTACAAACAGCACTCCATAAAGTAGAAGTTTTAAAATGGTTGCATATTTACTTTGTGAGTAATTGGATCGGAGAGTTGAAACGACAACAAGAATCAAAAAAGGCGTTCAATACAGGATCAACTGGACTTTATTTGTTGCAGAAAACGTTTCGACTTCTGTCCAGAAGTCTTTTTCAATTCTGAATGGAAGCTGTGAGAACGAGAAGTTTTATACAGGCTTACAAGTCACGCACCAACATATGAAATTGGAAACTGAAAACACCACAAATTAACTAACATGCCCATTCTATTTAAATTGACAAAACGACACATCAATTTAAATAGAATGGGCATGTTAGTTAATTTGTGGTGTTATTTCAGTTTCCAATTTCATATGTTGGTGCGTGACTTGTAAGCCTGTATAAAACTTCTCGTTCTCACAGCTTCCATTCAGAATTGAAAAAGACTTCTGGACAGAAGTCGAAACGTTTTCTGCAACAAAGTCCAGTTGATCTTGTATTGAACGCCTTTTTTGATTTCATCATGTCCTGGACGACTGAGAATCTTCACCGACAACAAGAATGTGTTGAAATGATTCAAAACTATTTTAGTCGGGCACAGAAAAAGACACCTCTTGACCAGGGATCATTTTCTTAACAAAATAACAGCTGAATCTTCTCATGATGCTGTTGATAGATTCACTGTAGAGTTTGCTGAAATTAGCTGCAAGTTTAAATCAAAAAGGCGTTCAATTCAAGATCAACTGGACTTTATTTGTAACAGAAGACGTTTCGCTTCTCATCCGAGAAGCTTTATCAATTCAATGAACCAGAATGTGTGTGCGTGTGGATTTATAACAGGAGTCACGCACCATCATATGTAAATGTTTTTCTGTTAGTAACAGACGGAAAAACATTGTCATTCCTTATGTTGCTGGAGTCTCAGAGAATTTCAGAAGGATTTTCAACAAACACAACATCCCAGTACATTTCAAACCCAGCAGGACTCTCAGACAGAGGCTGGCCCACCCTAAGGACAAAACCCCCACACACAAACAGAGTGATGTGGTGTATGCAATCCAGTGCAGCGAGGACTGTCCAGACCGTTACATTGGAGAAACGAAGCAGCCTCTTCACAGACGAATGTCCCAACACAGGAGAGCCACCACCTCTGGACAAAACTCCGCTGTTCACCTCCACCTCACGGACAAGGGACACTCTTTTGAGGATGAAAATGTGCAAATTTTGGACCGAGAGCACAGATGGTTTGAGAGAGGTGTGAAGGAAGCTGTTGTATGTTAAGAGAGAAAAACCTTCTCTTAACAGAGGAGGAGGTCTGAGATTTCAACTTTCCAAGACTTACAACTCAGTTTTGGGGCTGATTCACAAACGTTTTACACCGGATGGGAGCAGAGATGTCTTGTCTGTGAATTAGACTAGCAAAGTTTGTTGAGAAACCTCTGTTGTTGGGCTGTGAGGTGTTTTTTGTCAATTTACATACAGTTGTTGTGTCTTCTGTCAGAGACTTCAAGGGAACTCCCTACTGTTAAGGTGTGATCTGTCAATTTACATGTATGTGTTACCTCAGCTTGCAATTTACATATGATGGTGCGTGACTCCTGTTATAAATCCACACGCACACACAGTCTGGTTCATTGAATTGATAAAGCTTCTCGGATGAGAAGCGAAACGTCTTCTGTTACAAATAAAGTCCAGTTGATCTTGAATTGAACGCCTTTTTGATTTATCATGTCCTGGACGACTGAGAATCTTCACCAGCATATAGCTGCAAGTTTCTTCAGGCACTTTCCACTTTTTTGACTTCTTGTGTTTTTCAGTACTTCTGCTTTGTTAGTATACGAACACAGCACTTGCAGAAAATTTTGAGGATATTTTATTACTAATATTTTCCACCAAATATTACAGCCACAGACCTAGAACATTTTTTTTTATAATTCCAACAAACCAACACCCTAAAAATAATTAAATGAATAATTTTTTGTATTCGATTTGATTTTGCAGATTACAGAAGTTTGGTGTGATTCAAATCACAGATCGCAGCAGTTTCTTCTGGTTACACCAACAGACTGTTCTAATGCACAGATTCCACTGTACACTTTGGCATAAAAAATATTTGGACCATATTTTTATGCTACATTTATATTCAAGTTAAGTTTGTGGACAAGTTCTCACGAACCATTAGTAAAGTCATCATGCTATAGTAATATGTGTTTTGAGTGAATTGTGTGAAAACTAACAATTTCACAAGCAGTGGAAAAACTTCCAACTTGCTGACCTGGAAGTCAAAAGACAAATGCAACTAACCATTTGTATCAATGCCAAAATTTAGTTACGCTGGTGAAGCCTCGTCCAGGTCATGATCATTCCGGTTAAAAAAACAAAAACTGGGCTTCTCTTCTGAAGCTGAAGATGTTTCGCTTCTCAGCAGGAACATTTCTGAAACGTCTGGAGCTCCAGGCTTTATAGAACGGCATGAGAAGTCTGGTACTTTGATTCACGTGCAGATTAGACTGGACCTACTCGCCCCTCACAATGGATGATCGCTGGGATCTTTGTCTGCCCGGCTCAGGAGAGAGATGCTTTGTTCCCCTGCATGAAGGTATGAACTGGTGTGGATCTGACTGAGAATCAGGACTAAAATCTGCATTGTTCATTTTTGAAAGTTGGAATCTGAGACCGCCTCCTCGGTTCAAAGTTGTTTTTTCTTGTTTGACGTAAATGTCTTCCTTCACCCCCTCTCAAACAGTCTCCTCTGTTTAAAATATGATCATTTTGGTCCTCAAAAGAGTGTCTGTTAAACTTGAGGACTGATGAGTCTTCTCCTCTGGTGTTGAGCCATGTGTCTGAGGCAAGGATGTTCCCTAAACATTCCTCACTGCACTGACATTGCTCAGTTTGGGTTTGGGGGTTCTGTCCTTGGGATGGACCAGCCTCTGTCTGATGGTCCTGTATGATGTTTGTAGAAAATCCAGAGTTTTTCCAAAACTTCAGCAACATATGGAATGTGCGGTTTTGCATTTGCTCTTCCCTCTGTTCTGTTCAGCACTGTTTATTTATTTATTTATTTATTTATTTATTTATTTGTTTATTTATTTATTTATTTATTTATTTATTTATTTATTTATTTATTTATTTATTTATTTATTTGCTGATTTGACAAAGGCCCAGGACCTCCACAGGTTTGGAGAGCTTCTTTGATGTGTCTGTTCCTTTTCCTTCCCTTCAGGTTTTGTGGGGGCATGCTCGGCACGGTGAAGTTCTAATGGCACAAAGTTTGTGTTCCAGTGGTTGGTGAGAACATGTTTGCTTTAATTTTTTTTTAAATAAATTAAAAATCTGTGGGATAATCCATGACACCCAGAAACATGCTTTGTATTGTTTAAATAAAGTTACAGTATTTTCTGGTGTATAGGTCGCACCTGTGTATAGGTCGCATTGTCCAATTATCACTAATAGATTGGAAAAATCCCTAGATAGGTCGCACCAAAGTATAGGTGTTTAGCTCTGCTGCAAATGTCTGCCACAGGAGCGCACAGCAAGGCTTTTAAGAAGATTAACACTTAAAAACAATTATTTGTTTGATAAAAATTATAGCAAATATATGTCTGAGCTGAACTTTTCCTTAATAAATTAACATAATTGTGAAATGAGCTGGATTTAAAAATTTGTTTCACCGAAAGTGAAAACAAGCCATATAATAATAATAATAATAATAATGTCTATTCCTGTCATCTGCGTATGTTTCCCATACACAGACGAAATTCGTCTCTGCATTTAACCCAACCACCTACCAGGTGGTGCAGTGAGCAGCCCGAAAGCGCCCGGGGAGCTGGAGAAATAGGTGTGCACTCATATAGACACCCCAAGCTGGGTAGTGGCCGGGGCTTGGGGTGTCTATGAGTATAGGTCGCAGGCCTTGAAAAAAACATAAAAAGGTGCGACCTATACACCGGAAAATATGGTACATTTATTTTATGTTTCCATGGCAATAATGTGAGATGCACAACATGTGAGCGCCTTAAAGAGAATAACAATCTGCCACATGTGAGATTATGAGTTATTATGTCATCTGTTACAAAGACAGGAAGTCTTTGATAGAACTGAACTTTTTTTCTTCTAGTTACTTATTATACTTTAAATTGTCCTCATGTTGTTGTTCAGCATTTAAATTATTAAAACATTAAAAATCCTATATATTTAATTATAGAGTAAGAAAAAAACAATGCAACGTGGAAATAAAAAAAGTTCTGTGGTTGAAACTTCTGATGTGAGAAGTATCATTTTGCGACAGAGTTTAAAAATCAATCAGTCTTGGTTGTATTTTATTTATTTTATAAATGATGTGAATTAAAATAAGTCGGCTGCACGAATCCACTGGGCATGAATGGATGCAGGAGCCCCCCAGTGGATGAAAGCGGAACTCCACCTCCCGTGTGGAAAATCACACTCCCGGAGGTGAAGTTGGAGAAAGTTTGGTGGAAGCTGCCGGAGCCTGCGCCGCAGGTCGCCGGAGCCAGGGAGCTGCTGGAGCCCGGCTGCAAGGCGCTGTCCGCCCCGGGGTTCTGCTTTTTCCACTTGGTCCTCCGGTTCTGGAACCAGATCTTCACCTGCGTCTCCGTCAGACTCAGAGACAGAGCCAGGTTGAGTCTCTCGCACACGGACAGGTAGCGAGTTGCGCGGAACTTGTTCTCCAGAGCCACCAGTTGCTCGTACGTGAACGCCGTCCTGGCGCGCCGCGGCTTGGCGCACGCCTGTTCCGGCGGGCGCCGCCGCTTGTGCGTGGACGGCTCCTGCGTGGGGGTCTCCTTGGTTCCGTCATGCTGCTCCCCTGAGAGGCAAGGCCCTTTGTAGGAGGGTGAAGAGTGAAGAATGGGGCCGGGAACGACTGCAGGGTTCCTGGAGCCCTCGTCTCCTGCAAATAAAGGACGTTAGTGAGACATTTATCAAAATATAACATTTAACACAGACACTTCTTACATGCTGGAATCATTTTCAGGGTTGTAGCTCTGTTACTGTTTTATCTGCATACAATTAATTAAATTCAATCATTGCACGTCATAATCTGTCTTTTCACATGTATGCAGACGATTTACAAATCTATCTGCCAGTCACTCCCAACCCCTCACTCAGTTCAAACACTCTTGTCAACTGCTTAAATGACATTAAGCACTGGCTCTCTCAAAACTTCCTCCACCTAAACACAGATAAAACTGAATGCATTTTATTTAGTGCTCCTGGTGACACCAGCAACATCCTTCCCAGTCCCAGTGTTGGTTTTCCCCTCCCCCGGTGGTCAGAAATCTTGGAGTGCAGCTTGACTCCAACTTAAAGTTTGATAAACAGATCAGTTCTGTTGTCAAGACCAGCTTCTTTCAGCTCCGACTGCTCTCCAAAGTCAAGTCATTTCTCAGCCGTGGTGATCTGGAGAAGGCCATCCATGCCTTTGTGACCTCCAGACTTGATTATTGTAATGCTTTGTATGTTGGTATTAATCAATCCTCCATCTCCCGTTTACAGCTTGTACAGAACTCTGCCGCGCGCTTTTTGACCAACACACGAAAATATGAACACATCACTCCTGTCCTGTCCTCTCTACACTGGCTCCCGGTTCAGTTCAGGATACAGTTCAAGCTGCTGCTGTTTGTTTTCAAAGCTCTGAATGGACTTGCTCCTCTGTACATCTCAGAACTTTTGAAAGCCCATCAGCCCGGCAGAGCTTTACGCTCTGCCAGTCAACACCTGCTGGAGGTGCCTCGCTCAAGGTACAAACAATGGGGAGACCGGTCATTTTCTGTTGCCGGCCCAAAAGCCTGGAACAGTCTCCCCCTTGAGCTGCGTGCCACCTCTGATCTGACTCTGTTCAAAACCAGACTGAAGACCCACTTGTTCAAAAAAGCTTTCAGTGTGTAACTTTTATTACTTTTGGTATTTTAGTATGTAGCATTTTTTATTTCCATTGCCTTCTTTTATTGCTGTTGTTTCTTATTCTATTTTCATTGATTTATTGTTCCAGTTTATTCATCTTTTTATCCTGTTAAGCACCTTGGTCAATGCAAGGCATTGTAGGAAGGTGCTATACAAATAAAGTTTATTATTATTATTATTATAAATTAAAACATGGACCAATCGGAAAGGTGTCTGTTACCGTATATGGACCCTGTGCGTAATTACGCACGCAGAGAGGTTTTGGTTGTCGTCTGCAGGCCGAGTCAAATGTTCTTCTTCTCCATGGGTCAACTATTAAATTGTTTTTATTCCGGATGCCCATGGCAACCACAGACCACCGAGCTACCACAGCCGTCTGTGTGGAGAAGGGAGCTGCCATGGGGCGCCCGGGGGAGCAGATGGTGGGGGTTAAGGGCCTTAAATGGGGCAAATGAGGGTGTAGGCAGGTGTGGGTGTTTCACCTTTTCCACATTTTGATGTTGTCGGTCCAGGGAGTTGAACAGACGACCTTCCAATCACAGGCCCACCTCTCTATCCTCTGCACCACCACTCCCCCTCACTTTTTAACCTATTCATTTTCAGGGCAATAGCTCTACTACTGTTTTATAACATTCACTTAATCAAAACATGGACCAATTGTAAAGTTTTATGTGACCACTTGTAGTATTAAAGGAAATACAGTATTCAATACATGTACAGTACAAGTAATCAACGGGCAAAAATGAAATGACTGCCCTTCTTTGTGGCAGGGCAGATAATCTGGCCAATCTTGTCACAGAAACGTGTCTTCATTGTGCACCAATGTTTCTCTTTGTTCAGCCTGAAGAGCAATTAAATAAATAAAAAACTAAACGCAGAGGAGCTGATTATATCTATGGGACCCCGAGGTCTGAGGGGAGGGGGGGACACTTGGTCACTAATCCTTAAATAATTTATAAGCGCTCCAAATGTCATGTTGTGGAAAGAAATCCCGTCTAAATCCAGCTTCTGCGCCTCAGCCATCACGTGCTAATGGAGTTTCATATTTGCGGACGGATCGATAAATGTCATCTATTTAAAGGGAAGTTTTAATCGAACGATATTTAGGATCAGACATGGATGGGAGGGGTGAGGTTTGTACCTGCAAGGTGCTGGAGGGAGATATGCAGGAAGCAGTAATGGGATATCGATCAAAGCGCGCGGAGGCATCCTCAATGGGACGATTTAAACAATTATCTGGCCTGCCTGTCCCGGTGCCAATCACACGCACGCGGGGGCTCTGGGAGCGAGTCTTTGTGGCTCCATTCAAAGAAAACGCAGCTTTGGAAATGAGGGGAAGGTCAGACAAAGATGACTATAAACCTGAAGGAGTCACTTTATGGTGTTTACGCACTCAGACAGGAACACTTGATTTGATTTGATTTGATGTTTATTCATTCATTTTAAAAGAACAATACAAGACAGTTTCATCAGATACAAGAATACAAGTAGGATAAAATGAAGGGAGCAGAAAGAAGATGAAATCTTATTATATCTGCCCCTTATTTCACAGTTTGTTCAACCAATGATAACCTTCAAACTACATCACAAAATGAATAATTCTACTTAATTTTTCTAACTGTAATATACAAACTACATCACAAAATGAATAGTTCTACTTAATTTTACTAACTGTAATACACAAACTACATCACAAAATGAATAATTCTACTTAATTTATCTAACTGTAATACACAAACTACATCACAAAATGAATAATTCTACTTAATTTTTCTAACTGTAATACACAAACTACATCATTCTAACTGTAATACACAAACTACATCAGAAAATGAATAATTCTACTTAATTTTTCTAACTGTAATACACAAACTACATCACAAAATGAATAATTCTACTTAATTTATCTAACTGTAATACACAACACATACAAAATGAATAATCACTTAATTTTTCTAACTGTAATACACAAACTACATCAGAAAATGAATAATTCTACTTAATTTATCTAACTGTAATACACAAACTATATCAGAAAATGAATAGTTCTACTTAATTTTTCTAACTGTAATACACAAACTACAGGTACATCATTCTAACTGTAATACACAAACTACATCACAAAATGAATAATTCTACTTAATTTATCTAACTGTAATACACAAACTACATCACAAAATGAATAATTCTACTTAATTTATCTAACTGTAATACAGTACACAAACTACATCAATTATACTTATTTTTTCTAACTGTAATACACAAACTACATCAGAAAATGAATAGTTCTACTTAATTTATCTAACTGTAATACACAAACTATATCAGAAAATGAATAGTTCTACTTAATTTTTCTAACTGTAATACACAAACTACAGGTACATCATTCTAACTGTAATACACAAACTACATCACAAAATGAATAATTCTACTTAATTTATCTAACTGTAATACACAAACTACATCACATGAATAATTCTACTTAATTGTTCTAACTGTAATACACAAACTACATCATTCTAACTGTAATACACAAACTACATCAGAAAATGAATAGTTCTACTTAATTTATCTAACTGTAATACACAAACTATATCAGAAAATGAATAGTTCTACTTAATTTTTCTAACTGTAATACACAAACTATATCAGAAAATGAATAATTCTACTTAATTTTTCTAACTGTAATACACAAACTACATCAGAAAATGAATAGTTCTACTTCATTTTCTAACTGTAATACACAAACTACATCAGAAAATGAATAGTTCTACTTCATTTTCTAACTGTAATACACAAACTACATCACAAAATGAATAATTCTATTTACACAAACACACTAAGTTACATTTTTGAGCAAGTCCTTTTTACTTCAGCTGTCATCAGAACTGCCATTTTATTGGTTGTGTTATGTGTGCACGTGCTCGTGTGTTTGGATTTGGATTCCTCTTTATTAAAAATGTTTGAAGATTTCATACAACTAAGATCAATTAAAGGCAGATTTTACGCGCACACACATTTGGTAAATATTAAAATGTACTTGTAGAGGTGTGTCTATGTGTGTGTGTGTGTGCGGGGGAGGGGTGTCTACCTGCGTCTGTGTGCTCATCCCTCAAGTGTCCCCCCGCTGCGCTGTCCCACTCCAAACTTGTTCCCTCCGCTTTCGGCGCGGGACACGTCTCCTTGGCGAAGGAGAGCTCGTTTGTCCTTTTGCTGTTGAATTTGTTCGGATCCAAGATGTCAATAATGGAGAAGGAAATCTTGTGAGTGGACATCATTGTCACTCCGTGGGTTCCACCATCCTGCTGAGATGCGTAAGAGGATGGCGATGGAAGAGGACCGTGTGCGTAATTACGCGCGCGTAATTGTTGCTCTGCTTCAGGGTCAAATGTCCTCGGAAGTGTGGACTACACTGCCCTGCTCCTCTGCTTCTGTCAGTCAGTCTCGCAGCATGAATGAAGTGACCGGAACGCGGACTTTAAAGCATCTCCACCCCCCCCACCCCCCTTCTCCCCACCAGACACGTGACACAAACACTATTAGCGCTTCACGCGACCACCTAATCGTTCAACGATGATCACCCATGACATTAAATCCAATAATTGACGACTTGAAGCTAAATTAAGCACAGATGGCACTTTATTCTTCAGAGATCATCCTGTCTTTGCAAAGTGGACTCTTTACTGTCTGGATGAGGAATATGAGTCAGTTCAACAACAGAAAGAAAAAAAAGAACTCATATGAACTAATACAGTTCTGGATATTTAAAGAAATGCTAATTCGAAAATGACCAACGATTTTCAGTTAAATAATAAAAACAAACAAGAAGCAAAACATAAAAGTTCATTTAATTTAATAAAAATGTTAAAATATTTTGCATATCAAGCTGTTTTCTGGACACGTTAATTTCAAATTTGTTACAATAAATATATA
>JBBPBX010002084.1:48771-78009 GCA_038048925.1 Garcialebias charrua | reverse complement strand
GACTTACGACGATTCAATGTTACGTCACGCATTTGAAAAATCTTATTTTATGTGTTTAAATGTTCTTCATTTTATGTGTACAGCACTTTGTTGCAGCTGTGGTTGTTTTAAATGGCTTTATAAATAAAGTATTATTATTATTATTATTATTATTTAGAAGCCGATTTACGCAGTTTCAGTCAGTTTTCGGTTAGCTTCGGTTAGCTCCGGCCTCGACAGCCGGCTTTGGACGGACCGTGTGTTCGATCAGAGGTTGCCTCATATGGATAAATGAGCTGGAAACGCTCGGTGAACTCTGTGGACGTCTCAGGCCCGGAGCAGCAGCCGCCGATCGCTCCGCCGCATCACACCACGCCAGCCGACACCACCAGCTCACCGCGGGATCCGGTGACCACCCACCATGCTAACGCAGAGAAACGGCTGCGCAGCCTCGGATGCTGCTGTGACACCGAGCTAACATGCTAACACGCAAAGAAACGTCTTCGAGGCCTCGGATGTTGCTGAGACACGGAGCTAACATGCTAACACTCTGAGAAACGTCTTTGAGGCCTCGGATGTTGCAGAGACATGGAGCTAACATGCTAACACGCGGAGAAACGTCTTTGAGGCCTCGGATGTTGCCGGGACACGGAGCTAACATGCTAACACGCGGATAAACGGCTTCACCAGCTCCCAGTAAGTTATTAACTCTTTTTCCCTTCATTATGGCTCCAAATGTATGGAGCTAACATGCTAATCGGCTTTACTGTAAACTGTTTGGACTGCGTGAAGCGGCAGGAAGCTGCAGAGCTTGGCCGTGCAACGAGCTAACATGCTAACAGACGGAGACAGGCTTCAGCAGCTCACAGTAAGAAATTAACTATTTTTTTCCTTCATTATGGCTCCAAATGTACTGTATGTGTTTTTTGATAATTATGTAGGGTTCTGTGTTAGGATAGGCAAAGTGCGTGGTAACTGTACAGTACCGTACATGTACGTGTGTAAGTGGCGGCTAGTGTGTACTTCCGACTTATGGCGATTTTTGACATGCGAACGGGCGTAGGAACGGAACTTGTTCGTAACTCGAGGACTACCTGTATATATATATAGTGCATGACTCACCTGCTTTGACTTATTTTTAGATTGGGGTCGTACAATATTGAGGTAGGTGGGAGGTGCTGGCGCACATCTGAAGCATTTTTTACTTTAAGCCCGTGTTCAATAACACAATTACCATAAACACAGAGGCACACAGGCTTGGAGGATTTAGAGACTTCTTTATTAAAGAGTTGATGTGAAGAAACGAGCCGCTGTCTGTCAACTTCCTCTGAACGACTCTGGCTGCATGGTGAGGATGACGTGCTGTTAACTGCTCATAACGAGACTCTCGTGTTGAAACCGACAGGTCGGTAAGAGGAGCGGATTTAAAAAGAGCATTTCAGACACAGTTGTTGTTCTCGTGGGATATTGAAGACCTGAAAGTGGCCTTGTTGTCCCACCTGGTCAGCATTTGTCTTCACACAGATGTTTCTCTCCTCCACACATTTTTAATAGAATCTCTCACAAACCTTATGATCAAATACTTTTCTCACTAAAACATATAGTATCTCCCATAATGTTTGAAAACGTGCTTGACAAACTCTTAATGTGGCGCTAAACTATTAATATATCAAAAAGTGCTAATAAACCCATTTCCCTCCTCACCTGACCTCATTTCCTCCACAGGTCCGTTCACACAGACATCGTATTGTCTGTTTGATGCTGTATTTTTTATGACTTAATGGTAAATGCAAATGGAACTGTACAAGCTCGGAACGTGTGATGGTGGTTTTGCTTTGCACAGATGGTCGTATACTTCGTGATGGACATGCTGCAGGGCCTGCCTGGGCTGCCTGGACTCTTTGTAGCTTGTTTGTTCAGCGCATCTCTCAGGTACGGGACTTTCTTGTAACGTCAGTAGACCATCATAATCTGACGCCGCATCAGTGCAGCTGCTATCCTTGTTTTTGGGCTGACTCAGCCTAACTGCCTGTTAGGAAGCGTTAATAAAAATAAATTATAAAAACTCCCCCACCACATAAACACAACAGTTTGCCAGTGTAACTGCAACAGGACTGTCAGTTTGCAGGACTTCAGTTGAACACACAGTCATTTATTCAAAAGTTTAAAATAGCCATGCACACACAGAGTATTTAAGGAATGCATGTCGCCTGCCGCCTGTCATAACTTCAGAACAAGACGATGTTATATTGATAAATTACTACGCTGTTGGTCAAACCTTACAGACGATGACAAGTATGAATTGTCTGAATATGTTTTATGAACGATTATCAGCTGCTGCCACTGCAACATTTAAGTATCTGTAAAAACTTTTAGCCATCTTTGTATTTTCTAAGGTTGATTAGCTGTGGTGGCCATCTTCAGTTGGTTTACTCAAAGCTTGTGTCGTGGAAGAAAGGGATTCCCAAAACAACCAGGTGTAGGTTTCATCAGAGAGTCACAGAAGATCCAGTGTTTCCTCTACTGTTCTCCAAGGAGGGGGCCGCGCCTTGCCAACAGAACCGAGCGCCCTGCCTACCTATGACCCATGACCTATGAAATGTCCTTCACCCACAACTCCCCCACCCCCTTCCATCAATAACTGCCTTCACTGGCGTAGTGCTAAGTTAGTGGCGCACAACACAGATGCGTTAGCTAAGAAGCTACAGACATAGCGCTCTGCTTCTGCCGGCACTAATGTAGAGCTAAACTAGCGTACATCACAGATGTGTCTCCATCCACCCCCACCCCCCAAGAGAGGAACATAGCAAATTACTGAGGGGAAACCCTGAGATCAGTGCATTTACAGGTGGTCCCCGAGTTACAATGGAGTTCCGTTCCTACGCCCGTTCGTAACATGGATTTCGACGTAAGTCGAAAAACACATACACACTTGGCGCCCCATATACACGTACATGTATGGTACTGTACAGTTATTAAGCACTTAGCCTATCCTAACACAGTACCCTACATAATTATCAAAAAACACATACAGTACATTTAGAGCCATAATGAAGGGAAAAAAGAGTTAATTTCTTACTGGGAGCTGGCGAGCTCTGCAGCTTCACGCGGTCCACAGCGTTTACAGCAACATCTGTTAGCATGTTAGCTCGTTGCTCAGCTGTAGCCTCTCGGCCTCGTAAACCTCAGCTCCAAACAATCAGGTCTCCTGTACTTTTCCACGCTCAGTCCAGAGTTTAACAGTAAGGTCTGTTAGCATATTAGCCCCTCCTAACCTCCTCTGCTCCGGTCTGCCTGTCCAAACAAAGAGGTTTCATGTAAGTTTCCACTGAGCGCGTCAAACTACTCTCCCCCCTCCCTCCTGGCTACTCTCCCCCCTCCATCCTGTAAATTTCCGCTGAGTTTTGGTACAGTATTTTTTGGTGTAAAGGCACATAAACCGCGTAATTCGAACAATGCTTTTCAATGGGAGGGCGTTCGTAACCACAAAACGTCGTAAGTCGAGGCCGTCGTAACCCGAGGACTACCTGTACGAACAAATGTTTTCACTTGTCTGAGGGTCTGATCCGTTCTAAGCTTTCCAACTTTTCTAGCTTTTAGCTTGTCTTTGCTACTGTAGTTGAATGGGAAAAATCATCTCCTTTATTTTCCTCACTCACTCCTGCTACATTCGTTTTTGGCTAGTTTTTTTGCTACTTTTACTTTGGCGAGTGGTTTGCTGCTTTTGGCTTATTGCTAGCATTTTCCTACATGTTGTTCCTTTTAGCTTTTAGCTAGTCTTGTGATTCTTTTACTTTAACGACTCAGTTTTATTTATTTTTCAACAAATTTGGAGGGTGGGCATAGTTTTAGCTTTAGCAAACTTATCTCTTGAACAACTTTTAAAATAAGCTATTCAAGATGGCTGCCGTAGCTAATTGATATGAGCCACCGTTAAATCGGCTATAATTGAGTCATTTTTACGGATTTTGAGTTAAAATCTGATGTGGTAACTGGATCTGCATCTTTTCAACACTGCTGCTGCTGTAGGTGAGCAGAACCTTTTTTTATGATAAATATAAGGTTGAATAAAACAACGTTATGTGCACGTTTTTGTCCCTTTCCATCCAGCACCATTTCCTCTGCCTTCAACTCTTTGGCCACTGTGACGATGGAAGATCTCATCAAACCTCATTTCCCCTCCATGTCTGAGGAGCGGGCCACCCTGGTGTCCAAAGCTTTAGGTGAGCTGTTGAACTCAACAGTGTTCCGATACGGAGCTGCTGGTTCTGATTTTTGACTTTGTGTCTTCATCGTCAGCTCTGTCCTACGGGCTGCTCTGCCTGGCCATGGCTTACCTCACCCACCTCATGGGGGATTCAGTTTTACAGGTGAGCTCACCTGGCGTTCGACCGAATCATAATCCACATTCAGCTCTAAATGTGGAATATTTTGTTCTGACTTCAGGTGGCTTTGAAAATCTTCGGGATGGTTGGTGGTCCAATTCTCGGTCTGTTCTGTCTCGGGATGTTCTTTCCATGTGCCAACTCCACGGTAAGTTGAGCCCAGTGCCTCTGGAGTCTGTAGGAATATTTCATACGTTGAGATTTCTTCAACGAGACAGAAAATGTTTTGCTTAATAATAATAATTAATAATAATTAATTCAATTTATAACGCACTTTTCATTACTGAAAATCTCAAAGTGCTACACATATATTGAATGCTACACACATGCTTCAATAATAGTTTTTAAACTTGAGTAAGATAATACTTTACTGATCGTGCAGGATGATTTATTTACAAGGTGTGCAGCTTTCCCACTGTCTGGGCTTCTCAATAACATTTTCAAAGCTTGTAATAGTTTAAAACACGTTTTATTTTAAATTTTTATTAATTTTGGTTTTCAATTGGTTGCAGCCTTTGTGAATGAATGTTCAATAAAAGATCAAATATGAAAAATAAACGACAGTTTT
The DNA here is from genome assembly GCA_038048925.1 of Garcialebias charrua. Lineage (NCBI taxonomy): Eukaryota > Metazoa > Chordata > Actinopteri > Cyprinodontiformes > Rivulidae > Garcialebias > Garcialebias charrua. The sequence goes on along the minus strand of JBBPBX010002084.1, from coordinate 73,077 downwards.
TGGATCGGTTCTGTTTGTCAAAGTCTGTAATTTATTATTTTCAAACATAAAAACCCTCATGGAGAAGGTCAAAATGTGATTACAGTAGTAAAACACACAAAGCTTGACAGTGAAGTAGTGTTTTCGCCTTTAGATAACTTTACGTTCATAAGCGTGATATTTAAAAAACTAGCTCATGTACTCCTTTGCACAATAACTTAAATATTACCATTTATATTTGGCAGACTGATAGATTTCTGTTTTAGCATGACTATTTCCACTCAGAGGTATTGAAAATATTTTATCAAATTTAGTCATTTGATACAATACATTTTTCATATTTGATCATTTATTGCATTACGTTTTGTACAGCACAGATCCCTCACAGTCTGGTTTGAAAGATAAACAAGTTTAGAGGTCATTTTCACAAGCTTACAAAATATACTCTTTCTGGAGACCTCCCTCCAAAAGTGTAAAAATAAATGTTAAAATCTATTTCATTATAAATCTGAGACATAAAACACTGTGCTGTTATAAATATTGTAACAACTCAGAAAGCTAGCAGTAAAATCACAACAGCGTCACTCTCATGTGACGTCACCCTTTAATGCACACTTTCACCCTCAGCAGGAAGTAGTTCCCCCCGATACGTACAGGGAACAACCTCTGACTCATGGCGTCAGTTTACAGCCAACAAGAGAGAATTTAACATAAATATCAAATCAAACCTTAACAGGACAAGAACAAGAACAACACATGTCCACACTCGGAAACATCACAAACAGAAACATAATTGCCACCAGGCTACCCAGCATCCTTTGCAGCTCACACCGTCTTTCTGGGAGGCTACAATGCTTGACCATAGTAAAGTGAACATGGCCACCTTGGCTCCACCACTGCACTGGAGGTGGATAAGATGAGATTGCTCCTCAGCTCACCAGGATCCGTCACTCTGCGCTGCCTTGGGCAAGAAAAAAAACATTAATTGAAAAACTACAAACATTCGTTATTCAAAACCCTCAGCGACGGGGACATTGGTGTACCGCGTGTTTTTAATTGTGTCCTGAAACGTAAAACCTTGGAAGGCAATGAGGGTGTCCTTTATTTTTTTCATTACTGCATATAATTTAAAGGTCCACTGACATGATTTTTTTTACTATTCATAAAATTGCTCAAAATATACAGTATATATTTTATCATTTAAATATGTTTGTTTTTGCAAACAAAATGATAAATCACTTCACTCGCAATTTCGGTCCTGTGTATGTCCTGTACATATTGCAGTTCTGACAATAAAGTTGACTTTGACTTTGACTTTAATTTTGCTTTAAAAGTGATTTTGAACTTCAAGCCGTGTTTAATCATGGGAAATCCGATTACACGCGAACGCACCATCTGTGACGTAGTGAGAGGCAGAGGGCTCTGGTCTCTTTAATAGCGGACAATTTAAAACCCGACAAATTTATCAATCTATGTGAAGATTTGAGCTATTTGTCTTCATTTTGGGAAGCAGAAAATAGTTTGGGTGATGGAACAAGAAACAACAGGATCTAATTTAGGTCTGATGCTGTATCAGACTTACCTTCATGTGGAGCTGCTCATACCCGCGCACTGTGACAAGCCCAGAGCTCTGCCCGGTGTTACGTCACAGATGGTGCGTTCGTGTGTAATCGGATTTCCCATGATTGAACACGGCTTGAAGTTCAAAATCACTTTTAAAGCAAAATTAAAGTGATTTATCATTTTGTTTGCAAAAACAAACATATTTAAATGATAATATATATATATATTGAGCAATTTTATGAAAATTAAAAAATCATGTCAGTAGGGCTTTAAACTTACTTGATAAATCACAGTATTGATAAATGATCTAAGGTCAATAAAACCATTTCACATTGAAAATAAAACTTTAACGACAGATGAGAGCTACTTGATTGCTTTACGTACAGATGTTTCTGTTTCCTTTTGTTTTTAGGGTGCGCTGACAGGTCTGTGTGCAGGACTGATCATGGCTTTCTGGGTCGGCATCGGTAGCATCGTCACTCATAGTTCTAATACCACACCGCTGCCCCCCAGCTGTCGATTTGTCCTGCCGTCGGGGAACACGACAGCCGCCTTACAGACGGCGTTTAGCAACGTGACGAGGTGAGAGTCCTCCCGTCAGCTGTAAATGTGGTCAGCTCGGAGTTTTCTCCCAGATGAACGTCTCTCTGTTGTTTAGCCGCCCCTCGGGGCTGAAGAGGTTCTACTCCTTGTCCTACATGTGGTACAGCGCCTTCAGCTGCTTCACAGTCATTGTCGTAGGGCTGGTCGTCAGTTTCCCCACAGGTAAGCAGGAACCTACACCTGTTGTCTGTAATCCAGACGGTTTCTTTACGTTCAACTTCAGAATGCTTAAACTTATTTTTCATCAAGGCCCAATGAAAGAAGAGGATGTGACGCCAGGAACGATCTTTCCTTTAGTCGGGAAGCTGCTTTGTTTTCTGCCTGAGCACGTCAAAAAGAAGCTCTGCTGCGTGACGCCTCTGAGACCGCCTGTAAGTAAAACAAGATGCGTTGGAGCTGAAAGCTACATTTGATTATGCTCTCACTTTGATTGTCCTGTATCGCAGAGTGAAGAGAGGGAATTGGAAATACACTCTGTTCATCTGTGCATGTTGTGTGCATGATAACTTTTAAAAAAAACAAGTGAGATACTGTATTGACTTCCAGTTTGGTGTGTGGCTGCTTCTGGGCACGAGGAAGGGTCATTTCAAAAGTCAAAATCCAAGATGGCTGCCTCTATGTACATATACATACATACTAGGGGTTGAACGAGTACATAATTTTTAAACTCGACATTAACATAAAAAAACTCGAGTAGAACTGGAGTAGTCGATGATGTCATAGGATTTTAAGATGCAAAAATATATTTTTAAATGCATAAAACATCATTATTTACAAAAAAAAGACCAACTAAACATTGGGAGCATATTATGCTCCTATCATTTATCATACTGCAGATAACTCACAGGAAAAACAAAACTATTAGTTATTATTATTAAGCTGCAAAAGTTAATGAAACGTTCGCCACGTCAAAAACGAAACTTAAAAACAGTGGGGCGGTTGGACCCGATGTTACACCATATGTGACCTGTAATGCAACACCGCCCCCTACTGTCACAATCTACGGTGGTCACAGAGCTCCAAACAGGAAGTTGGGGAGTGGATGTGTTATGTCTTTCCCATAATGCTTTGCGGTACGTTAGTGTTCTGGCCACACCATGAGTGAGGTGGACGACTGTGATATAGACCTGCCTCTTGTGTGTTATTAAAGTTTGACTGTTTCCAGTCGCTCAGCTCAAAGTGGCTTGGTTGGGTGTAAAGGTGGGGTGACATGATTTTTTTTACTATGCATAAAATTGCTCTGTAAACAAGTTCTCAGCTTCTTTTTGCAGAGAAAAACAACTTTTTACACAAAGGCACGGGTTTCAACTGTGAATTTTGGAGCTTCAACAAGACTGAGTTTTTTTTCCCCTGAGATCAGCCTGTTAGCTTAGCTCGTAGCTTAGCTTCTCAGCTTAGCTGCTTTTAACGATCCAAAAACTCTATTCAGTCAACTGGTTGATCCACTGTGAGAGGGTGCTATTTATAAGACTGAGCTGAATACAGCAACTCAGACTGAGGAAGTCTTTCGGACAAAAGACGAAACGTTTCTACAGGTTTTTTTTGCTTTGTTTTGTTTTATTTTTTGAATGTCCAGAGGACCAGACTTAGCTTTTTTGGATTTTTCTACCTGGATTATTGAGCATGCATCAGGGTATCTATTTTGGATGGTTAAAGTGAAGAGCACCGGAGTTGAGCCTTTTGTCGCCCAGTGTCTTCAGTAGAAAGTGAGACACAAAGAAACGATAAAACCGATAAATGAAAGGTTGATAATTTTCATTTATCATGCGATTAATTTATTTACCGTATTGTTTATCGCGACAGGCCTATATGTATATTTATATACTGTATTCATTCATTCATTCATTCAACCTTTATTTATACAGGCTAGCCTCGTTGAGTCACGGGGACTCATTTACAAGAGGGACCTGTCTCACTCACACCTAGGGTCAATTTAGAGTCACCAATCAGCCTAACAAGCATGTTTTTTGGTCTGTGGGAGGAAACCGGAGTACCCGGAGGAAACCCACGCATGCACGGGGAGAACATGCAAACTCCACCCAGAAAGGCCCCGGACCGGGATTTGAACCGGCAACCTTCTCGCTGAGAGGCAGCAGCTCTACCAGTTGTGCCACCGTGCTGCCCATGCCTATATGTATATTTATATACTGTATGTATGTACCTCCACCATTGCACATGGTGGTGGATAAAATGGCTCCCTCCAGGATCCGTCACTGCTCTGCCTCAGACAAGAAAGGTAGGTAGGTAGAGGTCCAGATGGGTTTGAGGTAAGTTGAAGGCAGGCAGGTGGCCATGGTCCCTTGGACTGAGCACAGCTTGAGGACTTGGAGAACACAGGTGAGTTCCAGGCTTGGTTTCTCAGGAGGATGGTTACAACTAGAAAGACACAAGGGAACTGATTACCGTATTTTCCGGAATATAGGTCGCACCTGAATATAGGTCGCATTGCCCCATTATTGCCAAAGAATTGGAAAAATCCATATATAGGTCGCACCTACGTCAAAATGTGGACCGTGTTTAGCTCTGCTGCAAATGTCTGCCACAGAAGCGCACAGCAAGGCTTTAAAGAAGATTAACACTTAAAAACAATTATTTGTTTGATAAAAATTATAGCAAATATGTGTCTTAGCTGAACTTTTCTTTAATAAATGAATAATTTTAGCAGGATAAACACCTAAAAAAACATTTGTTAGCTGACATTATTGTAAGAGTGTGTCTCAGTTTAATTTTTGTTAATAAATTATTACAAATCAGCTTATTTTATAAAAATCCATATATAGGTCACACCTGAATATAGGTCGCAGGGCATGCAAAAATGATAAAAAGCCACAACCTATATTCCGGAAAATACGGTAGTCTTATACGATTCGCAGAGAGGCCCTAGGGGCTGTCAACCATACCAGATGGCATGTAATGTTCCAGCGTCGGACGAAACACTTTCACAGGTTTAAAGGTCCACCGACATGATTTTTTTTACTATTCATAAAATTGCTCAAAATATATATATTTTATCATTTAAATATGTTCCTTTATGCAAACGAAATGATAAATCACTTTAATTTTGCTTTAAAAGTGATTTTGAACTTCAAGCCGTGTTTAATCATGGGAAATCTGATTACACCCGAACGCACCATCTGTGATGTCACACCGGGCAGAGCTCTGGGCTTGTCACAGTGTGTGGGTGTGAGCAGCTCCACATGAAGGTAAGTCTGATACAGCATCAGACCTAAATTAGATCCTGTTGTTTCTTGTTCCATCACCCAAACTATTTTCTGCTTCCCAAAATGAAGACAAATAGTTCAAATCTTCACAATAGCCGTGTTTCCATCAAGGTTTCTAGGTGCGCATTTTGAAGTATCGCAGCAGAAAAGCTTAATGGAAACGGCAAAATCCGTATTTACTTTCTCAAGTTCGCCAAAAAGTTTATACGCTCGCTTGAGGTGGTTTTTGGGATCTGCGAAAATGAGCAGATGCGCAAAACGACAGATGGAAACACATTTGCCGACTCGTGCTGCCGTAGCGAACATTCACGTCACGTGACTGATCAGCTGTTTCCGCTCCGGACAACATGTAACATCGCTAAAACTAGTTGGCATGACAGAATAAATACAACTCGCCCGATAGCAACACGTACCTGAAATATTCTCTCCATTTTGATGAGATGTGTGGCCGGGTTCTGTTTTCAACCGCTACTTCCTGTTTACTGTAGACATGCGCAGTGCTGACGTCTGACGTAATGACGCTGACGTCTGACGTAATGACGCTGACGTCTGACGTAATGACGCTGTGCGCGGCTTGGAAGAAGCGCTTCAAGCCAGCAGATGGAAACACTTCTGATCTGCATTAATTTGTATTTACATATTTGCGAGGTAGCTCAAAATTCGAAATGAAAATGGATGGAAACACAGCTATAGATTGATAACTTTGTCGGGTTTTAAATTGTCCGCTATTAAAGAGACCAGAGCTCTCTGCCCAGTGTTACGTCACAGATGGTGCGTTCGTGTGTAATCGGACTTCCCATGATTAAACACGGCTTGAAGGTAAAAATCACTTTTAAAGCAAAATTAAAGTGATTTAGCATTTTGTTTGCAAAAATGAACATATTTAAATGATAAAAGATATATATTTTGAGCAATTTTATGAAAATTAAAAACTCATGTCAGTGGGGCTTTAAGTACACCAGAGGATCGTCAGCATGATTGGTCTCTGCTCAGGTGTGGTCCATAAAGCGCCTGCCGGCCACAGGGTGAGCTGCTGAGGAGGAAAACACTGGAGTTCCACAAGTGTCTCCTTAAAAAGATTGTTGCCTTGCCATGTACAATACTCTTATATTGTCTTTTGGGGGGAAATCAGCCACAAGTTCGTGCTTTGTCCTTTTATACAACTGTCAAAGGCGAGCAAATTATGGCATAACAACAAAAAAGGTTAAATTATGTTAAGTGAGAAATGTTTTGTTTTTTTATATTGTGGCGTATTCGCTGTTCATAAACTTTCTCTTGTCCTGCCCGTAACGTCTGATCCACTCAGGCTCATTTAACAAAACTTCATACACACATGCATCTTCACCAGACAGTGTCATGCACACTTTTTATCACGCCAGCTCCAAGGTCAAATGTTATACTGGATTTCTTGTTCAGGCCATGGCTATAGATTGCTGTATATATTATATTATCTGCAATGTTTTATGCCTATTTTTTGTACTTTGTTGTGTGTGTTGCCTGTTGTTTGTTTGTTTGTACAGCACTTTGGTTGGCCTTGTCGCTGTTTTAAGTGCTCTATAAATAAAATGGTATGGTATGGTATAATAGTCTGTTGATGGGTGTATAATGTACCCTATGCAGTACTGTTGTTCTAATCTGTTGGCTGTGTTGCTCTTTGTTTCTTCAAGTTGTCAGAACACCAGAGGCTGCCTCCACAACACAATAAAAGTAACGGACAGAGCTGCCAACGACACGCACCATCACTGGAAGACACAGAGGGGGTTTCCTCCGAGGCAAACAGCCTTTTTATACATTACGAAACAGCAGTGTGAAATCAAACTTTACCTCACGAGGCTGAAAATCTTCCTCAGGGGAAACGGTGTTTTTAATATACACGTGTTTCCATTTCCTCTTGATGCCTCTGCTTTGTGATGAGGGATATAATGTCTTGTTTTTGATTCAGTCTCCTGGCATCTGAAGTTATCCAAAAATAGTTTCCAACTGGATCTGGGGTTGACACGTAGTAATGTTTTAATCAGCTGCTATGTTTGAATAATGTGTTTTTATTTTTGTAAAAGCTGCACTCTACTGTTACCTGAAAATTAAGTTATGCTCAGTGAGCCATAGATCACGTATGTTTGGTTAATGCACTTGATTCTTGTGTGACACTACAGAACGAGTTTAATGGTCTAAAGGCCAGTGCCATGTTTTTAAAATTGTAAAATGAAATCATGACTGCAATAGAGCTGAAACAAAAGAAAAAGTTTTTAATTAAAAAAAACAATAAAATATTTTGTATTAGGAGGTGTGCCTTGTTTTGAATTCATCTGTGTTCCATTTTGTTTTTGTTTGAGCATCTCTCAAATCTCTGTCATACAGCTGTTCCTACATGTTGCATTACATCTGCACCATTTATTACGAAGAAGTAAAATATCTTTACTCTGGTTTTAGCAATGTTTTCTGGTTGTTCTGTGTTTCTATCTGCCGTTAACACCGAACAGTGTGTGTGTATCACAGTGTCAGCACTCCGATAGTTCAGGTCCTACCTCTGACAGAAGCTTTTGCATCAACATCAAGGATTTTGTTTTTACCTCTGTGGCTCTCCGGTATGAGGGTACCACAAGGCTGTTTTCTTGGATCTCATGTTTTCTTAGTACCGTATCTGCTACTAATGTTGCCCCCCCCCCTTTTTTTCCTTTCCAAATATAGTGTCCCTCTTCATTGTCTCTCACCATGAAGGAAAGAAGGGGAATTGGAAATAACCTTTTTTAATCCATCCGTCCATGTTGTGAGCATGATAACTTGAGAAATAAGTGAGGTATAGACCTTTATTTGGGTTTGTGGCTGCAAGACGCAAGAAAGATCATTATCATGGGTCGCCATGTTAAACTCCAAAATGACATTGGCAAAACAATTAAGGATTTATGCTTTTTAGTTTCTGTATTGCTTAAACGTATGGTTTCCCCGTAAAAATGGTGTGGTTGAAGATTAATCAGTGTGGCAAAGGCCACCATTGGCCGCCCCCTGGCTCCTCCATTGCACCTATTAGTGGATAAGCTTGCTCCCTCCACTCACCAGGATCTGTCGCACTGCGCTGCCTGCCTCAAGCAAAACACACAAAAACCCCAAAAACTACATATTTCTACACAGTGCAACTTTTACCCATTTGAATATTTTGCACTAAAAACAAAACATTCACAATTCAAATCCCTGAGGAACACAGGCTTGTTTCAGTACTCCACTCAAATTATTTAGTGATAAAGATCTTACTACAGACAAAAGCAACTTATTGTTTGGTTTTAAATTTCAGCCATTTTTATCGGAAAGAGGACATCTGGTTGTGATGTGCAGGATTTATTCAACAATGTTATTTATAATGTCTGAAAAAGAGTTTAGTCTTCTAAGAAGTGAAGAATATGCTATGTATGTGTAATCAACATGATATGCAAACAAGTGGCGCAGTTAGGGAATCGGTGTCTTGCTCAAGGATAAGGTCATGACAGAATCAAACCTGCGGCTTTCCAGTCCCATCGTGTGCACTTGGCACTAACAGGGTTTAGAAAAGAAAAGTCTATCAGAGACACCGTTCTGTACAACTTTTATTAGTTTTTCCTCGACGCCCAGCCGGCGTTCAGCCTGAAAGACGCTCTTTGTATCTTTGAGCTGAATGTTGGTTGTATTTTAAACAAACTCAGTCTTTGTTGAGCGTAGCTGTTTGCATGGCAGAAGTGGTAAAAGGAACAGTTTTATGCAAAACGCCTCTCACCTGTTGTTTGAAGGTTGTATACCAGCATGCACTGCTAGGTCTGATAATGGACATCTAAGGGCTGATGAAGACCTGCCTGGGTGAACTTTATTAAATCTCATTTGTTAACACAGTCTGAGGTTCTATTGAAGGCAGATCAACTGAAAGTTTTCTCTGCAGATGGAAGGAATGATTTCCTGTAGCGTTCCTTTGAACAGCGGGGTTGGACTAGTCTGTTGCTAAAGCTGATTTTCAGTTTCGCCACTGTTTTATGGAGGGGGTGTGAGGCGTTGTCCGTGCAGTTTGTCCAGCGTGCTTCTCTCAACCACCTCCTCCACAGTGTCGAGCTCTGTGTTCTTCAGCCTGTTGGCATCCTTTTGTTTTGATGCCTCCACCCCGCAGCAAAGAAGGTGGTGCTCGCCACAGTAAACTGTGTGTTTTTATAAAAAGAGACTTTCAAACTCCAAGAGTTGAAGCCTGTTTGATACGAGGAGGCAGCTGGTTCCACAGTTTAGGAGCCACAACGTAAAAGGCCAGATCACCTCTGTGGACCGGCCTGGACTGCGGGACAAACAAAAGCAACCGATCGTTAGATCTGAGGGATCTAGAGCAATGGTTTCCAACCTTGGTCCTCAAGGAACATTATCCTGCATGTTAATCATTTCCCTGCTTTGACACCTGATTCAGTGGTTTTTATTACTTCAAGTTCTGCCAAAGCCTGTTAATCATTCATTCAAATCAGGTGTGTCAAAGCAGTAAAACAACTAAAACATGCAGGGGGGTGGTCCTCGAGGACCAGGGTTGGACACCACCGATTCTAGAGAGCACATAGAGCTGCTCGCAGGAGCTCAGACAGGCATGCAGGAGCTCGTCCATCCCCTGAAAACATGCATGTTATCAACAAATAAAACATTTATTTATTGTAGATTAATATATAGCCACAAGAGCTTTACAGAGATAATGCCTTATATTACTAAAAAAGATGGGGTGCATATTTTTTTTTTATCAAGCATGCTAACCATGCTACAACAAAAGAAGCCCAAAAAAAGTCTTCCAGGTTGTCTTTAAGAAACTTTATTGTCCAGTTCTCTATTCAATGCTTCATTTGCCATTTCTTATTTTAGCCCTTTGAACAAAGTTTCCCACCCGCTGCTTTTAAAGATCTGAGACTTCTCAGGCAGTCGCTCAGCCCTTTCGGTGATGGTGGCCCACTCCAGTTTGTTAACCAGTTTATATTTTGACACCATGAGGCCGCACGGTGGCTGTTGCCTCTCAGCGAGAAGGACACCCAGGGGAGCAGATGGCGGGAGTTAAGGATCTTGCTCAATGGCCCAGAGTGGGGCAAATGAGGGTGGAGAAGTGAGGGTGTTGCACCTTTCCTACACATATTTTGATGTTGTAGGTATGTGGAGTAGAACCAGCAACCTTCCAGTTACAGGATCACATTCTCTAACCTCATCGTCACCTCCCCCCATTCTGTCANATGCATCCACTCAGTTGTGCAATAATTTTATGCAGTTTTTTATTGATAAGGTTACCTCTATAAGGGCTTCTATCTTACGCCCAAACTCTGACCCCTCTGTGTGTGTTCCCTGCTCTGCTGCCTTCAATCAGTTTGAGCCGGTGACTGTGTCATTTTTAGAGGACATGGTCACTCAGATTAAACCTTCTGGTTCTCCATGTGATGCTCTTCAACCACACTTTTTTAAAGAGGTTTTCCCTTGTTTTAAACACTTGGTTCTTAACCTTTTTAACAGTAGTCTGTTATCTGGAGCAGTCCCTGCCAATTTTAAACATGCGGTTGTTGAGCCCCTGTTAAAAAAACCCTGTCTTGATCCCACTGTGTTGGGGAATTTTAGGCCCATCTCTAAGCTTCCCCTCCTGTCAAAAATCTTGGAAAAAATTGTTTATGCTCAGTTAAAATCCTTCTTGGATGCACATAACATCATGGATGTGTTCCAGTCTGGATTTAAAACTCTCCATAGCACAGAGTCAGCTTTGTTGAGAGTTTTTAATGACATCCTCCTGGCATGTGACTCGGGCGATCATGTGATCCTTGTGTTGCTGGATTTAACTGCTGCGTTCGACACAGTGGACCACAGCATTTTACTATCACGCCTACAGCACCAAGTAGGCATTGGTGGGACTGCTCTGGAGTGGTTGGGGTCCTATTTGGCTGACAGAACATTTTCTGTAAAACTTGCTGGGTTTGAATCATTTTCTGCTCCTTTGTCATGTGGCGTACCTCAGGGATCAATTTTAGGGCCATTGCTTTTTTCTTTATATCTGCTTCCTCTAGGATCGATTTTTAGAAAACACGGCATATCATTTCACTGCTACGCTGATGATTGCCAAATCTATGTGCCTTTGAAGCGGGTTGATGCCTGGTCCATTAAACCTCTTTTATCGTGTCTCGAGGATCTTAAAGCTTGGATGGCCCTAAACTTCCTGCATTTTAATGAAAAAAAGACTGAGGTACTTGTTTTTGGACCTAGTGGAGCTTGTTCGAGCCCTCCAGTTGATTTAGACCCCCTGACAATTTATGTAAAATCTACCATTACAAACCTTGGTTTTAAGATGGACAGTGATTTTAAGCTCGAGAGTCAAATAAGGGCCACTGTAAAATCTGGTTTTTATCACCTGAGAAAAATAGCAAAGGTAAAATCTATTCTCTCACGGCAACAGTTAGAAACAGTAATTCATGCCTTCATTTCATCACGGCTGGATTACTGTAATTCTCTTTATCTTGGAGTCAGCCAGTCCTCACTTGCACGTCTGCAGCTGGTGCAAAATGCTGCTGCACGTCTTTTAACCGGAACACGTAAAAGAGAGCACATCACACCTGTCCTGGCTTCTCTCCACTGGCTGCCCGTGTATTTTAGAGTTCATTTTAAAATTCTCTTGTTTGTTTTTAAGGTTTTAAACAACCTTGCCCCCCCTTATTTGGCAGAGCTTCTACACCATTACACTCCATCCCGGTCACTCAGGTCTGCTGACCAGCTGCTCCTGGTCATTCCACGGAGTAAGAGGAAGCTTCGAGGAGACAGGGCCTTCTCTGTTGGTGGCCCCGAGTTATGGAATGCTCTGCCTTTACACATTCGACAAGCTCCCTCACTGTCCATTTTTAAAACACGTTTAAAAACGCATCTATACTCATTGGCCTTCAACCCAACTGAGACTTGATTTTACTTCATGTTTATTGATTTTATCTGTTTATCTTGTCGTTTTATTGTATTTTAAAGTGAAATTTTAGTTCACTGTGTATTAGTTTGGTGGTCAGCGCTTTGTTTCAGCTGTGGCTGTGTTAAAGCGCTTTACAAATAAAGTTGATGATGATGATGATGATATATATATATATATATATACATATATATATATATATATATATATATATATATATATATATATATATATATATATATATATATATATATATATATATATATATATATACAGTATATATAAAAAAAATTAAATTCAGTTTGTGTTTTTAAAACATGGAAGTGAAGATAAACGTGGGACCCTGTTTGACGGCTGAACGCCAGAGATTTTATGATGCAGACAGCAGGAGGACGCTGTTTTGGAAGTCAAATTACAGTCGGTTAGTGTCGTTTTACTTTGCATCTCTCAGCTTCAGCTCGTCGCCACATAACCGACTCTCACGGTTCTGCTGTGTCTGGCCCCGAGAGGAGCTCCTGGCATGAGGCTGTGACGAACACGGGTCAGCTGATCTTAATTCTTCATGTAAAAATACAGAGTAATGGATAGAACATTAGTGTAACCTTTATAAATGTGTTTATTTAATTGTTTATAGTTTTTGCTATTCTATTTATTAATGTATTTTAATTGTATTAATATTTTTATACTTGAACTTGTAACAACTCGATCAGCTAAATTACATTTAATTATTATTTTATTTTATATTTTAAGACTTCGGATGCAGTAAAACCTCTTAACTATTAACAACCAGGTTTATTGGTCTAAAATGAACAGAAAATCTGTATTTTAAAGGGTTCAAAGGATAAACTCTAACAAAAGCACTGTTTTTATTAAAAACAATCATTTTGCTTGTTTGATCATTTTCTTACAGAAGATGACGTATAGCTTCCAAAATGGTTTACGGCTAATATGAACTAAATGTTTAAATGCCGCCTTGTCATCCAAAAAGTATTGATTAATTAATTTTCAGCTGGTTTATAAGTAATTATGACACTTATTGAGCAGTTATAACACAGATACATTGTTAGACAAAGTAAAACACAAATATTACCCCGCTTTCATGCATTTTGGTCTTCATGCCTGTTACAAGCTCAAAACAAAGCACTTTTTCACAAATATTTACAGTATTTTCTGGTGTATAGGTCGCACTGACCAATTATCACCAATTGATTGGAAAAATCCCTAGATAGGTCGCACCTACGTTTAGCTCTGCTGCAAATGTCTGCCACAGGAGCGCACAGCAAGGCTTTTAAGAAGATTAACACTTAAAAACAATTATTTGTTTGATAAAAATTATAGCAAATATATGTCTGAGCTGAACTTTTCCTTAATAAATGAACGTAATTGTGAAATGAGCTGGATTTAAAAATTTGTTTCGCCGAAAGTGATAACAAGCCATATATAGGTCGCACCGGTGTATAGGTCGCAGCTCGCAGGCCTTGAAAAAAACATAAAAGGTGCGACCTATACACCAGAAAATACGGTAAATGTCTACGCCCATCACAGATGCAGCTCTGTTCGCTTCGACCCTAAAATGTTTTTAAAAATCACATTTATCTAGAGTTTTCTGCATAAATGGCGTGCAAATGATTATCGCTGAATTATTTAGTTAAAAGCTGCTGAACAAGCTAAAGCTTACATGAAACACATTAAAAGTTGAAAGGAGCACAAGGGAGAGAGAAGAAAAAATAAAAATAGAATGAAGATAATTTAAAGTATAGCTAAAAGTAAAAGAAATGAGCTGAATTTATCAAAAATCAACTTAACGTTGATTTTTTTTGCAGGGAGAACAGATTTTATTTTCAGCTAAAATGTTCATTCATATATTTCACAGGAGCAAGATGTGGTTCTTTTTATTTATTTCCATGTTGGGGATTAACATCAGCCAGGTTTGTCAAGATCTCATGAAAAAACTAAATTCTCCAAATGAAAAATTACATCCACAAATGTAACAAAACAGTTTTTCTTTTTGTTTACAGGCTGCAGGAGAGGGTACAGTAGTTTGGTTTTTGAAATGAGCACATTTATTTAAACACATTGTTACCAAATGTATTTTAACGTTATATTTGTATGTTTCAGAGAACTCAACACAGATGCATTATGCCACACTGATAATCGATAAAAGCATCTTTGATATTATCAGAGGGAATTTATCACGTTTTTCTATGAACACACAATGGAATATTGAAGACCTTAAAATGACAACAAGTAAACTATAAAATCACATATTTCTACGTGTTTAGATGTTCTGAGAAACAGATTCAAACTGTTGTTCTTTGTTTTTGTGAGACTGCACACATGTGGGCGCCTCCACACATGTGGGCGCCTCCACACTCTGTGACTGCCTGTCAGGCCACAGGTGGAGCGATGACGTGTGCAAGTCCAACCTGTCGTGTTGTGGCGAGGCCTCATGCTCCCTCGCAGGAAACTCGTCTCGGACGTGTGTTTCAAAGTCTACGGGTAAATGCCTTTTACTGAATGTGCTGTGAAAATGTATTCACTCATTTTAAAGCTTTATTCTGCTTTTGCTTTGTTTTGCCACACGATTACAACTAACGAGCAGCATCCTAACATCGCTGTCGCTGAGGAATTTGAAGAGTGAATGTTTGTAGATTTTTCTAATGCCTAGATACACACACACACAAATTATATATTATATATAGCACGAACATGAGTCTGTGAGCAGATGAGCATGAATGAACACAGCAACATGAAACAGATCAGCAGCAACATGAAACAGATCAGCAGCAACATGAAACAGATCAGCAGCAACATGAAACAGATCAGCAGCAACATGAAACAGATCAGCAGCAACATGAAACAGATCAGCAGCAACATGAAACAGATCAGCAGCAACATGAAACAGATCAGCAGCAACATGAAACAGATCAGCAGCAACATGAAACAGATCAGCAGCAACATGAAACAGATCAGCAGCAACATGAAACAGATCAGCAGCAACATGAAACAGATCAGCAGCAACATGAAACAGATCAGCAGCAACATGAAACAGATCAGCAGCAACATGAAACAGATCAGCAGCAACATGAAACAGATCAGCAGCAACATGAAACAGATCAGCAGCAACATGAAACAGATCAGCAGCAACATGAAACAGATCAGCAGCAACATGAAACAGATCAGCAGCAACATGAAACAGATCAGCAGCAACATGAAACAGATCAGCAGCAACATGAAACAGATCAGCAGCAACATGAAACAGATCAGCAGCAACATGAAACAGATCAGCAGCAACATGAAACAGATCAGCAGCAACATGAAACAGATCAGCAGCAACATGAAACAGATCAGCAGCAACATGAAACAGATCAGCAGCAACATGAAACAGATCAGCAGCAACATGAAACAGATCAGCAGCAACATGAAACAGATCAGCAGCAACATGAAACAGATCAGCAGCAACATGAAACAGATCAGCAGCAACATGAAACAGATCAGCAGCAACATGAAACAGATCAGCAGCAACATGAAACAGATCAGCAGCAACATGAAACAGATCAGCAGCAACATGAAACAGATCAGCAGCAACATGAAACAGATCAGCAGCAACATGAAACAGATCAGCAGCAACATGAAACAGATCAGCAGCAACATGAAACAGATCAGCAGCAACATGAAACAGATCAGCAGCAACATGAAACAGATCAGCAGCAACATGAAACAGATCAGCAGCAACATGAAACAGATCAGCAGCAACATGAAACAGATCAGCAGCAACATGAAACAGATCAGCAGCAACATGAAACAGATCAGCAGCAACATGAAACAGATCAGCAGCAACATGAAACAGATCAGCAGCAACATGAAACAGATCAGCAGCAACATGAAACAGATCAGCAGCAACATGAAACAGATCAGCAGCAACATGAAACAGATCAGCAGCAACATGAAACAGATCAGCAGCAACATGAAACAGATCAGCAGCAACATGAAACAGATCAGCAGCAACATGAAACAGATCAGCAGCAACATGAAACAGATCAGCAGCAACATGAAACAGATCAGCAGCAACATGAAACAGATCAGCAGCAACATGAAACAGATCAGCAGCAACATGAAACAGATCAGCAGCAACATGAAACAGATCAGCAGCAACATGAAACAGATCAGCAGCAACATGAAACAGATCAGCAGCAACATGAAACAGATCAGCAGCAACATGAAACAGATCAGCAGCAACATGAAACAGATCAGCAGCAACATGAAACAGATCAGCAGCAACATGAAACAGATCAGCAGCAACATGAAACAGATCAGCAGCAACATGAAACAGATCAGCAGCAACATGAAACAGATCAGCAGCAACATGAAACAGATCAGCAGCAACATGAAACAGATCAGCAGCAACATGAAACAGATCAGCAGCAACATGAAACAGATCAGCAGCAACATGAAACAGATCAGCAGCAACATGAAACAGATCAGCAGCAACATGAAACAGATCAGCAGCAACATGAAACAGATCAGCAGCAACATGAAACAGATCAGCAGCAACATGAAACAGATCAGCAGCAACATGAAACAGATCAGCAGCAACATGAAACAGATCAGCAGCAACATGAAACAGATCAGCAGCAACATGAAACAGATCAGCAGCAACATGAAACAGATCAGCAGCAACATGAAACAGATCAGCAGCAACATGAAACAGATCAGCAGCAACATGAAACAGATCAGCAGCAACATGAAACAGATCAGCAGCAACATGAAACAGATCAGCAGCAACATGAAACAGATCAGCAGCAACATGAAACAGATCAGCAGCAACATGAAACAGATCAGCAGCAACATGAAACAGATCAGCAGCAACATGAAACAGATCAGCAGCAACATGAAACAGATCAGCAGCAACATGAAACAGATCAGCAGCAACATGAAACAGATCAGCAGCAACATGAAACAGATCAGCAGCAACATGAAACAGATCAGCAGCAACATGAAACAGATCAGCAGCAACATGAAACAGATCAGCAGCAACATGAAACAGATCAGCAGCAACATGAAACAGATCAGCAGCAACATGAAACAGATCAGCAGCAACATGAAACAGATCAGCAGCAACATGAAACAGATCAGCAGCAACATGAAACAGATCAGCAGCAACATGAAACAGATCAGCAGCAACATGAAACAGATCAGCAGCAACATGAAACAGATCAGCAGCAACATGAAACAGATCAGCAGCAACATGAAACAGATCAGCAGCAACATGAAACAGATCAGCAGCAACATGAAACAGATCAGCAGCAACATGAAACAGATCAGCAGCAACATGAAACAGATCAGCAGCAACATGAAACAGATCAGCAGCAACATGAAACAGATCAGCAGCAACATGAAACAGATCAGCAGCAACATGAAACAGATCAGCAGCAACATGAAACAGATCAGCAGCAACATGAAACAGATCAGCAGCAACATGAAACAGATCAGCAGCAACATGAAACAGATCAGCAGCAACATGAAACAGATCAGCAGCAACATGAAACAGATCAGCAGCAACATGAAACAGATCAGCAGCAACATGAAACAGATCAGCAGCAACATGAAACAGATCAGCAGCAACATGAAACAGATCAGCAGCAACATGAAACAGATCAGCAGCAACATGAAACAGATCAGCAGCAACATGAAACAGATCAGCAGCAACATGAAACAGATCAGCAGCAACATGAAACAGATCAGCAGCAACATGAAACAGATCAGCAGCAACATGAAACAGATCAGCAGCAACATGAAACAGATCAGCAGCAACATGAAACAGATCAGCAGCAACATGAAACAGATCAGCAGCAACATGAAACAGATCAGCAGCAACATGAAACAGATCAGCAGCAACATGAAACAGATCAGCAGCAACATGAAACAGATCAGCAGCAACATGAAACAGATCAGCAGCAACATGAAACAGATCAGCAGCAACATGAAACAGATCAGCAGCAACATGAAACAGATCAGCAGCAACATGAAACAGATCAGCAGCAACATGAAACAGATCAGCAGCAACATGAAACAGATCAGCAGCAACATGAAACAGATCAGCAGCAACATGAAACAGATCAGCAGCAACATGAAACAGATCAGCAGCAACATGAAACAGATCAGCAGCAACATGAAACAGATCAGCAGCAACATGAAACAGATCAGCAGCAACATGAAACAGATCAGCAGCAACATGAAACAGATCAGCAGCAACATGAAACAGATCAGCAGCAACATGAAACAGATCAGCAGCAACATGAAACAGATCAGCAGCAACATGAAACAGATCAGCAGCAACATGAAACAGATCAGCAGCAACATGAAACAGATCAGCAGCAACATGAAACAGATCAGCAGCAACATGAAACAGATCAGCAGCAACATGAAACAGATCAGCAGCAACATGAAACAGATCAGCAGCAACATGAAACAGATCAGCAGCAACATGAAACAGATCAGCAGCAACATGAAACAGATCAGCAGCAACATGAAACAGATCAGCAGCAACATGATGTGATATTTCACAGTGATTATTCTGGTTAGATATTCATGAGTCTAACAGCCTCAGGGTAGAAGCTGTTCCTCAGTCTAGTGGTTCTACACTTAATGCTCCTCAACCTCCTTCCTGAGGGGAGTGGGGCAAAAAGTGTGTGTGCTGGGTGAGTGTGGTCCTTCATGATGCAGGTGGCTCTCTTCCTGCATCTGGAGGTGTAAATGTCTGTGATGGTGGGGAGACTGACTCCAACATCTTCTGTGCAGCCTTCACCACTCTCTGCAGAGCTTTTCTTTCTGCAGCTGTGCAGCCTCCATGCCACACATTGATGATGGAGCACAGGATGCTCTCCACTGCACACCTGTAGAAGGAGGTGAGGACCGAGCTTCTCAGACCAGCTCGTCTCAGTCATCTGAGGAAGTAGAGTCTCTGATGATGATTCTTGATCAGGCTGGTGGTGTTGAGTGTTCAGCTCACAGCATGGAAACAGCTCTGGTCAGGGTCACAAATGACCTGATGGCAGCTGATGCTGCTTCTCCCTCCCTTCTGATCCTTCTGGACTTGAGCTCAGCTTTTGATACTGTGGATCATGGCATCTTTCACGACCGCCTACAACATACTTTTACCCTCTACACCCCACTCCCACCCCCTTGGTCACATTATCACTCACCACAGGATTTCTTTTCATTGTTATGCAGATGACTTGCAGCTCTACATCAAAATAGAGTATGCAGGTTCATCACTCTCCTCTCTCACCACCTGTTCTGAGGAGGTAAAAGCCTGGATGAATGTCAACTTTCTCCAATTAAACACATCAAAAACAGAAGCTACTCACATCAGTCTCACTCAACATCTATCTCTACCATAATCTTGTCTGGCCAAAATATTTCCTTTTCTGATAATGACTATGACTAATCTTGGTGTAAGATTTGATTCTCATCTTACATTTGAATCTCATATTGAAAACCTTTTCAAGACTTCATTCTTTCATCTGAAAAACATCTCAACTCCGTCCATTACGCTCCTTTTCCGATGCTGAAAAACTTGTCCACGCCCTCATCTCCTCAAGACTGGACTGTTGCCATGCACTTTTTTATGGACTTCCATCCAAGCACATTCAAAAACTTCAGTATACAGAAGAGTGCAGCCAGGATTGTGATGAAGCAAAGGAAACATGACCGCATCACCCCAATCCTTGAATCCCTGCACTGGCTTCTTATTTCACTCTGTATTGAATACAAGGTTTCCTTACTCGCCCACCAATCCATTCACGGCAATGCTCCACGCATATACAGTACTGTATATCTTAAAGAACTGCTCCCTGCTCAGACATCTACACAATCCCTCCGCTCCACAAATTCCTACCAGCTCCACCCTCCCCAGACAAAACTGTGCACCATGGGTGACACCATGGGTGACACCATGGGTGACACCATGGGTGACACCATGGGTGACAGGGCCTTTTGCTCTGCTGCTCTTCACCTGTGGAACACTCTCCCCAACCATCTAAGGATACACCACACTGCAGAAAGCTTTAAGAAACAACTGAAGACCTTCTTATTTGAAAGATTTTACAGTGTTTAAAGGTGCAGTCTGCAGTTTTTGTAGAACGCAGCACTTAGAAAATTTTTCAACAGGGAAAGGGCTGCTCCCCTTGCTCTCGCTGAAATTCAGCTCTGCCTCCTTAGCTCCGCCTCCACTGCATGTCCTGTCTCAACAGCTGCAATATTCTGTGTTTATATGTTAATAAAACATTCTAAAAAATTAAATAAAAACAGGGAGTGCTGGTCCAGCACACCAGAACACCAGTAAATCTGCAGAGCCTTGCGCAGCCACGTTGAACCCGAGTTTAATTTGCTCGTGACAAATTCATTCATTTCCTCATTGTTTCAGTCATGGAGTCAGCGGAGGAGGAAGCGATCACTTGACTTTTGGCAAAAAAACAAAAGAAAAGTCCAGATCAGGGATGAAGAAGGGGAATTTAATACATTTGTGTCACATACAAAACAGTTTTGCATCGCTTTGCAATCCTTTGAACGAGAACGTGCGCGGCCGCTGGGGCTGGGACAGGCGGGGGCGTGGGTTAGGAGCGTGAGAAGCTCTGTTTTTATTGGCTGGTTAACGGCGGGTCACTGTGGCTTTTTAGAAATGCTTTTAGTAACACCTGGAGAAGCAAGGGGAATATAGTTTTTTTCAGAGATTACTTTGTCTAACATCAGTCTGTCAGGAGATAGTGACAGAGTGAAGAAATATGTTAAAAATATATTTTTAGAAAACTTACAGACTGCACTACAGAAACTATAGACTGCACCTTTAAAGGTATTTTTAATCCTGCTGTTTAAAAAAAAAATTGTAGGTTAAATTTTTTTTAGTCCTTTTAGTCCATGTTTTATTCTCTCTAGATGTTTATTTTGTAGCACTTTGAGATTGTAAAATGTAAAGTGCAGTACAAATTGAATAAATTATTATTTTTATAATTCAGTTCACACTAATCTGGAAAACTAAAAATATTCACTATTCAGATCCCTCTGAGACGGGAGGCTTCAACGTACCGCTTGTTGTTTTCACGTTGTGTTTGTCTTAAAATTCGTTTATTGACACAAAAAAGTGTGGGGGAAAAAAAAATTAAACCAATGTGATGATTTTGTCACTGCTCTGTAAAACTTCACGTTCAAAAAGCAACAAATGAATCTTAACCTGAACATTTGTGTGCAGTTCACGTTGCAGGACAAGTCACCATGCAAGGGGGCACCTTCCAAACATGTCTAACCAGCCCGGCATCAGAGAGTTTTAAGACGTGTAACACAAACATGACACGAAATGTAAAATAAAATAATCCACAAATTAATTAATTTATTGTTTCCAAGATCAGGAAAAATAAAGTCAGTTATTCTCATTTTAGATGAAGAAAGTGTACTCAACCTTAAGAGGATTTGACACCTTAACAATAAATAAGTACAGGTAGGTGTGTTTCAGAAATATTCACGTTGAGCTGTTTCTGCTGACGCCTGCTTCAATTTCTGACCAAAACATTTTCCTTCTTGACAAGTGTTGGAAGCATTATTGTAGATTTTACAATGTCGGTAGTCTCCAACCTCAGCTCTGAAGATCTGATCAACCGTTCGTTAAGTCTGAGTCAACGACTTGAAGGCTCACTCGAACTGGAGACGGCAGGTATTTTCATCTGACACCAGTGACTCAGTTTTCCTCCATGTTGTGCCTTTAATAACTTTTATTTCCACAGGAATCGTCACTTTGACAGCACCAAATGGGTCCGTGCTTTACAACGACGACACCAGCCTCAAATGTACAACAGAGCAGGACCTGGGAGCCCAACCAGAGTGGAGGCTGAAGAAAAACAGCGACGTTTTTAACATCACCAATGGAACCGTCTCAACGGTGCAGATCCAACAGAGGGAGAGCAGCGTCACACTCAAAAATGTTAATGAACTCTGGGAAGGTACGTTTCACTCAGCCACATTTTACTGCAGGATTAACATAATCCAAATTGTCTGGATTGATGAAAGAGCATTAAAGCATTCCATTAATGCAGATCACCTTTCATGCCAGAGTTTTAATTTAAAATCATCTTGTGTTGATAAGTGACAGAGTTGTGACTGTTTACTGTGCATATATATATATATATATATATATATATATATATATATATATATATATATATATATATATATATATATATATATATATATATATATATATATATATATATATACAAGCCCAAAACCAGAAAAGTTGGCACGTTGTGGAAATCGCAAATAAAAACAGAATACAATGACTTGCAAATCTTTTTCAACCTATATTCAATTGAACACACTGCAAAGACCACATACTTAACGTTCGAACTGGTAAACTTTGTTATTTTTTGCAATTATTAGCTCATTTGGAATTTGATGCCTGCAACATGTTTCAAAAAAGCTGGCACAAGTGACAAAGAAGACAGAGAAATTTGAGGAATGCTCATCAAACACTTATTTGGAATATCCCACAGGTGAACATGCAAATTGGGAACAGGTGGGTGCCATGATTGGGTATAAAAGCAGCTTCCTTGACATGCTCAGTCATCCACATAGAAGGATGGGGCGAGGGTCACCACTCTGTGAACAAATGCGTGGGCAAATTGTCGAACAGTTCAAGAACAACTTTTCTCAACGAGCTATTGCAAGGAATTTAGGAATTTCACCATCTACGGTCCGTAATATCATCAAAAGGTTCAGAGAATCTGGAGAAATCACTACACGTAAGGGGCAAGGCCGAAAACCAACATTGAATGCCCGTGACCTTCGATCCCTCAGGCGGTACTGCATCAAAAACCGACATCAGTGTGTAAAAGATATCACCACATGGGCTCAGGAATACTTCAGAAAACCACTGTCAGTAACTACAGTTCGTCGCTACATCTGTAAGTGCAAGTTAAAGCTCTACTATGCAAAGCAAAAGCCATTCATCAACAAGATCCAGAAACGCCGCCGGCTTTGCTGGGCCCGAGCTCATCTGAGATGGACTGATGCAAAGTGGAAAAGTGTTCTGTGGTCTGATGAGTCCACATTTCAAATTGTCTTTGGAAACTGTGGACGTCGTGTCTTACGGACCAAAGAGGAAAAGAACCATCAGGACTGTTATAGGCGCAAAGTTCAAAAGCCAGCATCTGTGATGGTATGGGGGTGCATTAGTGCCCAAGGCATGGGTAACTTACACATCTGTGAAGGCACCATTAATGCTGAAAGGTACATACAGGTTTTGGAGCAACATATGCTGCCATCCAAGCGACGTCTTTTTCATGGACGCCCCAGCTTATTTCAGCAAGACAATGCCAAGCCACATTCTGCACGTGTTACAACAGCGTGGCTTCGTAGCAAAAGAGTGCGGGTCCTCCCCTGGCCTGCCTGCAGTCCAGACCTGTCCCCCATTGAAAATGTGTGGCGCATTATGAAACGTAAAATACGACAACGGAGACCCCGGACTGTTGAACAACTTAAGCTGTACATCAAGCAAGAATGGGGAAGAATTCCACCTGAAAAGCTTCAAAAATTGGTCTCCTCAGTTCCCAAACGTTTACTGAGTGTTGTTAAAAGGAAAGGCGATGTAACACAGTGGTAAATATGTCCCTGTGCCAACTTTTTTGCAATGTGTTGCTGCCATTGAATTCTAAGTTAATGGTTATTTGCAAAACAAAATAAAGTTTCTCCGTTCGAACATTAAATATATTGTCTTTGCATTCTATTCAGTTGAATATGGGTTGAAAAAGATTTGCAAGTCATTGTATTCTGTTTTTATTTGCGATTTGCACAACGTGCCAACTTTTCTGGTTTTGGGCTTGTATATATATATATATATATACATATATATATATACATATATATATATATACATATATATAATATATATATATATATACATATATATATATATACATATATATATATACATATATATATATATACATATATATATACATATATATATATACATATATATATATA
>JBBPBX010002084.1:9128-26669 GCA_038048925.1 Garcialebias charrua | reverse complement strand
GGTGTGCATTTTGTGATTCTGGTTTTATTTGCGTTTTGCTGTGTTCAGGTGAAAAACATAGAGGAGCACAGGCAACGTAACCTGGACGCTGTGCTGGAGCTGGTGGAGGGTGGCCAGGCAGTGGGAGGAATGGTTAGCACCACTACCGGTGAGAAACACGTCAGACTGACCAACAGTCAAACAAACAAAACTGTCACAACTGTAAAAATGTGTTTTTGTGTGCGCTCTATACATCAAAAGAACCACTTTATTTCCAGACTGGAACCAGCCTGCGCAGGTGAACGACGCCTCTCAGCAGGTGCAGCGCATCATCTCACGCTGCAGCTGCCGGATGCACTACATCAGTTACAGTCATGACATCAACCCCGAGCTCGCCACACAGATCAAACCGCCGGAGATGAGGAACAACCACGAGAAAGAGGACCTGTTAAATAAGCGGGCTGGTATGTCTGATCCCTTCAGGTGCACGTGTCATCTGTCTGGAATTAAGAGGTGAAACTGTTTTAGTTGGTGGTTTTTAAAGTAGCACTTCGTTCTAGGTGCTGTGGAAACATTCACTCTCATTCACCATGACCTGGAGATCTCCACTAACCCTGTGCAGTACGCCATGATCCTGGACATCGTCAACAACCTGTTGTTACACGTGGAACCCAGGCGCAAGGTAACCAGGAGCATCGGCTTAACTCATTGTTGTCTCAGTTTAATGGACTCCAACCATCCTGCCTGTTTGTTTTTTCTCTGCGATGCGTTCAGGAGCACAGTGAGAAAAAGCAGCGCATGCGTTTCCAGCTGGAAATATCTAGTAACCCCGAGGAGCAGCGCAGCAGCATCTTACATCTGCAGGAGGCGGTCAGGCAGCACCTCGCTCAGATCAGACGCCTGGAGAAACAGATTTACTCCAACATCAAGGTGATTTGCAGTTTATTCCTTAATTTAGCCCTCCCTTTAGACAAACTGAGGAAGAGGAACAGGGTGCTGATTGCTTCTTTTACACCTGAACTATTTGATCTGATTAAGTTGAAACAAACTGAACTCACTTGGTTTGAAAATCCACAAAACAAAATCTCTGTGTCCATATTATTGATTTTGTGTTTGCAGGAATAAATATCCAACTTCTGTTTGTTTTTACGTCCAATTAACAGGTGTTGTCTGTGACTGTACATCTTGGGTACCGTATACAGACCCTTTCCAAAAAATTAGAATATCATGGAAAAGTTTTGTAACTTCCATAATTCCATTCAAAAAGTTAATCTTTAACAGATTCAGGACCCACAATTTAAACAATTTCAAGTATTTATTTGTTTATTTTTACATAATTTGGGCTTCCAGCTCATGTATTCCATGAAAAAAAAGAATTCAAAAAATTAGAATACTGTGAAGAAATCCGTCCACACTAAGTTTTTGCAGAAAAAAAGAAAAAAGAAATTAGGATCACAACAAATCGATCAAAATATGGTACTTTAAAAACGATGTCAGTCTTCAATACTTGGTTGCAAATCCCTTTACCTAATCACTGCCTCGATGCGATGTGGCATTGAGGCAATCAGCCTGTGGCATTGTCTGGGAGTTATGGAAGCCCAGATTTCCTTGATGCTTGCTGTCAGCTCTTCTTTGTTGTTGGGTCTGGTGCCCCTCATTTTCCTCTTGAGAATACCCCATAGACTCTCAATGGGGTTTAGGTCCGGCCAGTTGGCTGGCCAGTCAAGCACTGTGGCATGGGCATCAAACCAGGTTTTGGTGCTTCTGGCGGCATGGGCAGGGGCCAGGTCCTGCTGGAAGATGAAATCTGCATCTCCATACAGATCCTCAGCAGAAGGAATCATGAAGTCCTCTAAAACATTCTGGTAGACTGTTGAGGTGACCTTGGATTTAAGAAAGCAGAGGTTACCAACACCTGCACCGGACACTGCACCCAAATCATGACTGACTGTGGATACTGGATACAGTATTTCACACTGGACCTCAAGCAGTATGGGCTCTGTTCCTCGCCCTTCTTCCTCCAAACCCTTGGACCTTGATTTCCGAATGAAAGACACACTTTACTTTCATTGGAAAACAGGATCTTAGACCACTGGCCAACGGTCCAGCCCTTCTCCTTGGCCCAGTTGAGATGCTTCCTATGTTGGCTCAGGTTCAGAAGTGGCTTGACCCAAGGAACCCGACAGTTGTAGCCCATCTCCTTGATGCATCTGAATGTGGTGGTTTTTGAAGATGTGGACTCCTGTCTCATTCCACTCTTTTTGGATCTCTACCAGATTCTGGAATCTTCTCTGTTTGATAATCCGCTGAAGCCCATGGTCATCTCTTTTGCTGGTGCATCTTCTGCCACTTTCTGCCCTTCCACTAGACTTTCCATTGATATGCTTGGACACAGCACTCTGTGAACAGCCAGCCTCCTTAGCTATGAACTTTTGTGGCTTACCCATCCTATGGAGGGTATCAGTGATGGTCTTCTGGCCAGTTAGTGTCAGGAGACAGAGGGAGAATCATTTATCACTGGCCTAACACTGTACATCATCACTCCATTTATCTTCATTTAGCACCATTTGTCACTGCCATTTATTGTGAATATTGTGCTGTACGTACTGTATTGTGTTTATTGGTTGGTGTGTACATATGATTTTCTTCTATTTTTTTCTTCTATTTTTACTTTTTATTGCACCTTTATGCCAAAGCAAGTTCCTAGTCAGTGAATTTTATTATTTGACAATGGCAATAATAAACTGATTCTGATTCTGAGAAGAGGAAAGTGAAGAATGTAGGACTGAGGGTTGCAACTCTAAATGTGGGGACAATGACAGGCAAAGGTAGAGAGCTGGCTGACATGATGCAGAGAAGAAAGGTAGATGTTTTATGTGTCCAAGAGACCAAGTGGAAGGGCAGCAAGGCTCGCAGTATTGGAGCAGGGTTCAAACTGTTTTACCATGGTGTGGATAGAAAGAGAAATGGAGTAGGGGTGGTCCTGAAGGAGGAGTTGGCAAAGAATGTAGTAGAGGTGAAGAGAGTGTCAGATAGGGTGATGTGTCTGAAGGTAGAAGTAGAAGGTCTGATGCTAAACATAGTCAGTGGTTATGCTCCACAGGTTGGATGTGATGGGGAGGAGAAAGATACATTTTGGAAAGATTTGGATGAAGTGATAGAGAGTATTCCCAGGGAGGAAAGAGTGGTGATTGGAGCAGACCTGAATGGACATGTTGGTGAAGGAAACAGAGGGGATGAGGAAGTGATGGGTAGGTTTGGTGTCAAGGAAAGAAACCAGGAAGGACAGATGGTGGTGGATTTTGCCAAGAGAATGGAAATGGCTATAGTCAATACCTATTTCCAAAAGAGGGAGGAACATAGAGTGACCTATAAGAGTGGAGGAAGGAGTACGCAGGTCGACTACATTCTGTGTAGAAGAGGAAACCTGAGAGGAGATTGGAGACTGTAAGGTTGTGGCAGGGGAGAGCGTGGCCAGACAGCATCGGATGGTTGTGTGTAGAATGACTGTTGTTGTGAAGAAGAGAAAAAGAGTAAAATCAGAGAAGAAGACCAAATGGTGGAAGCTAAAGAAGGAAGAATGTTGTGAGAAATTCAGAGACGAGCTGTTAAAGGCTCTGGGTGGTAAGAAAGAGCTTCCAAGTGACTGGGCTACTACAGCAACAGTAATTAGAGAGACAGGTAGGAAGGTACTTGGTGTGTCATCTGGACAGAGAATGGATGATAAGGAAACCTGGTGGTGGAATAGTGAAGTGCAGGACGCCATTCAAAGAAAGAGATTAGCCAAGAAGAAATATGACAGTGAGAGGACTGAAGAGAGGAGACAGGAATATAAGGAGATGGGACATAGAGCAAAGAGGGAAGTAGCTAAGGCAAAGCAGAGGGCGTATGATGAGTTGTATGGGAGACTGGACACTAAAGAGGGAGAGAAGGACTTGTACCGATTGGCAAGACAGAGGGATCAGGCTGGAAAGGATGTGCAGCAGGTTAGGCTTATTAAAGATAGGAATGGTAATGTTCTAACAAGTGAGGAGAGTGTGACAGAAAGATGGAAGGAGTACTTTGAGGAGCTAATGAATGAAGAGAATGAAAGAGAAAGAAGAGTAGAGGTCATAGAAACTGTGGACCAGGAAGTGGGAAAGATTAGTGAGGGTGAAGTCCGGAAATCTCTGAAAAGAATGAAGAAGGGGAAGGCAGTAGGCAGTATAGGACCTGATGACAAACCAGTAATGTCTTGGAGAGGTGGCTGTGAGGTTTTTGACTCAAATATTTAATGGAATATTTGAGGGTGAGAAAATGTCTGAGGAATGGAGAAAAAGTGTGCTGGTGCCCATTTTTAATAACAAGGGTGATGTACAGAGTTGTAGCAACTACAGGGGAATTAAGTTGATGAGCCACACGATGAAGATCTGGGAGAGAGTTGTGGAAGCAAGACTTAGACAAGAGGTGACTATCTGTGAGCAGCAGTATGGTTTCATGCCAAGAAAGAGCACCACAGATGCCATCTTTGCTTTGAGGATGTTGATAGAGAAGTACAGAGAGGGTCAGAAAGAACTCCATTGTGTGTTTGTGGATTTAGAAAAAGCATATGACAGGGTGCCAAGAGAGGAGGTGTGGTATTGCATGAGGAAATCTGGAGTGGCAGAAAAGTATGTTAGACTGGTACAGGACATGTATGAAGACAGCAGGACAGTGGTGAGATGTGCTGTAGGAGTGACAGATAGCTTCAAGGTGGAGGTGGGATTGCATCAAGGATCGGCTCTGAGCCCCTTCTTGTTTGCTCTGGTGATGGACCGACTAACAGATGAGGTCAGGCAGGAATCCCCATGGACTATGATGTTTGCAGATGACATTGTGATATGTGGTGAGAACAGGGAACAGGTGGAAGAGAACTTGGAGAGGTGGAGGTATTCACTTGAAAGAAGAGGAATGAAAGTCAGCCGTAGTAAGACAGAGTACATGTGTGTGAATGAGAGGGAGGCTGGTGGAACAGTGAGGCTACAAGGAGCAGAGGTCACAAAGGTGCAGGACTTCAAGTACTTGGGGTCCACTGTCCAGGAAAATGGGAAATGTGGTAAAGAGGTGAAGAAGAGAGTCCAGGCAGGATGGAGTGGATGGAGAAAAGTTTCAGGAGTGATTTGTGACAAAAAGGTGTCAGCAAAGGTCAAAGGAAAAGTTTACAAGACAGTGGTGAGACCAGCTATGTTGTATGGTCTGGAGACAGTGGCATTGACAAAAAGACAGGAGAAAGAACTGGAAGTAGCAGAAATGAAGATGCTGAGGTTCTCCTTAGGAGTGACAAGGATGGATAAGATCAGGAATGAGATAATCAGAGGTACAGCACATGTTGAACAACTGGGAGATAAAGTTAGGGAGGCCAGACTGAGATGGTTTGGACATGTCCAGAGGAGGGACAGTGGGTATATTGGTAGAAGGATGTTAGAAATGCAGCTGCCAGGAAAAAGACAAAGAGGAGATATATGGATGCAGTTAGAGAGGACATGGAGGTAGTTGGAGTGAGGACAGAGGATGCAGAGGACAGAGTGAGGTGGAAGAGGATGACTCGCTGTGGCGACCCCTGAAGAGGGAACAGCCGAAAGAAGAAGATACAAATAAATACTTGAAATCATTTAAATAGTCCTGAATCTATCTTCTGTTAAATACAGTATTACCTTTTTGAACGGAATTATGGAAGTTAAACAACTTTTCCATGATATTCTAATTATTTGGAAAGGGACTGTAAAATGCATTTCAAAGCCATTTGTGGCTCCAAAACAAGCTGTGACGTCTGATTCTTGAGTTCATGGCATTTGATTAGATAGCTTTAAACTAGAAGAAAACCCGAGTGTTTTTGTAGTATTTGAATGCTCAAAGGCCAGAGAATGATGCGTATTTCCAAATATGATTTCCTGATTGTTCAAAGCTCCTAGTCTGTGTTAACAATGTAGAAATGTCCTAAATAAAACAAACGAAACAGTGTGCATTAAATAATAAAAGGATACATTTTATAAGAATATGCCTGAAGAGTTCAAATTACCTTAATTTTGCTGCTTCACTCAGGCCCAACCCGAAGAACAGAGCAGCGAGGAGCTGATGGAGATCAACATGCGTCTGCAGAACCAGCTGAACCAGGAGAAAAACGACATGCAGATGAAAAGCGAAGAGCTCAACATCCTCATCAGGTCTCACTATAACACGAATGCACGTTTTAACGAGAACACGTGGTTCACGGGTGAAAATAAACGTCTTCTGTCGTCCAGGTGCTTCAAAGACTTCCAGCTGCAAAGAGCAAACAAGCTGGAGCTGCGCAAGCCCCCGGAGGACGTGAGCGTGGCGAGGAGGACGGAGATTTACTTTGCTCAGGCTCGCTGGTGTTTGACCGAAGAGGACGGCCAGCTGGGCATCGCCGAGCTGGAGCTGCAGAGATTCATGTACAGTAAGGTGCGAAGAGAATTCATCGTACACATATTTTTTTCTTAAAATCTGCCTGAGAACAACAACAATGTTGACTTATTTTTCTTTTTTTAGCTGAACAAGTCTGATGACACAGCTGAGCATCTGTTGGAGCTCGGGTGGTTCACGATGAACAACTTGCTGCCAAACGCAGCCTACAAGGTAAAATAATAAATAAATAAATAACCCATCGGATTTGGTTACGTATCATTTAGTAAAAAAAAAAAAACACTTTCACCTGAGCTGTTCTTACAGTTTGACAATAAAGCCATGTTTTGACGCTTTAACGAGCAAACATAAGCCACATTCTTTATAAACTCTTTTAAAATCATTTCTGAGGGAATTGATCATCTTGTTAACTTGTTTCTGCTGATTTCCTCCGTGCAGCGTGTGAGGGTACGTACTCTGCTTATACAGTGATAAGAACATTAAGTGTGTGTTCATCGTGTTTGTCCTGACGGGATCACAACGAAGAGTGTGGTGCACGTTCAATCAGGTCCATAGCTGCATGCGTGGTTAAAGAAACATTTCATTTTCCATAATGTCCTCACCTGTGTTCACATCAACACGTGCCGTGTTTCCATTTTCAACCCCGACGATGGAGCTTCATGATTTCCTGCCGTCGTCGTCTTTTTTTTCCAGGTTGTCCTTCGTCCTCAGAGTAACTGCCAGTTGGGCCGACAGTTCGCTTTGCGCATCTTCAGCAAAGTGCGCCCCCCGGTGGGAGGAATCTCCGTGAAGGAGCACTTTGAGGTGTGGAACGTTGCCTGCAGACGCTGTGAAATCCGTATCGGGAGTTTTGACATCAACTCTGTGCTCCATCAGGTGAACGTGGTGCCGCTCACCATCCAGCTCATGTACCAGTTCTTCAAACGAATGATGGGGTTTTTCTTCCCTGGTCGAAACGTCGAGGAGGAAGAGGTCACCGATGAGGAGGACAAGTCTAGAATGGTTACTACTGGTAAGTTGTTCCGTAAAAGCAGCACAATGAGCATTCATGGATTTATCGTCTGCCTTTAACACTGAATATTAATAACCTGCTGCAATATCCATCGGATCTTCAGGTTCATTTAAGCTTGATTTTATGGATTCAGTGCTTTTTATTGGATAGATGACAAGTGTTTTTAAATGGATTTAAGTCAAACTCATTGATCTTAACACTGGATTTCCCCAAGGATGCATTTTATCTCCTATTCTCTTCTCTATTTACACAAACTGTTTCATGCAACAGTGAAGGAATGGCTCTTTTTAAATATCAAGTTCAAGTTTCTTTATTGTCATTCGCATCACATGTGTACTTGAGGCGGAATGGAATTGTGTACTCAAGGTCCCAGTTACACCCAAAATAGCAAAAATATAAAGTAGAAAAAGTCAAAGTCAACTTTATTGTCAGAACTGCAATATGTACAGGACATACACAGGATTGAAATTGCGTTTCTCTCAGTCCCTCGGTGCAACAGTAACCATCTAAACACTAAACACTAAAACATTTAATAAACATAAGCATAAAATAGTAAAAGTGTAACACTGTCCTGAGTTTTTTCATAGTAGTATAAAAAGTATAAAAAGTATATCTATAAAATAAACTGAAGGTTCTAGCATTGACATTTGCAAAGAGTGGCACAGCAGCATATGAGTTAATGTACACAGTATATGTATGAGGTAGTTGATGTTGGTATAGAGGCAAAGTGGCATATGCAGTAAGGCACATAAGGCACATTGCATCAGAGTCAGAGTCAGAGAGTCTTTATTGTCATTTGCACCGCATGTGGTACATGTGATGAAAACGAGATTATGTACACGGGGTCCCAGTTACATCCAACAACAAATGCAAGAGAAAAACAGTAATAACATCTAGAATTAACTAAGAAAAACATCAACTAGTAATACACTAAGCCTAATATAGTGGAAATAAACAGCAGCACGAACATGAGTTTGTATGAGCAGATGGTCACAGATGAACACAGATGAACACAGCAACAAGAAAACAGATCAGCATCAGCATGATGTGATATTTT
The DNA here is from genome assembly GCA_038048925.1 of Garcialebias charrua. Taxonomy (NCBI): domain Eukaryota; kingdom Metazoa; phylum Chordata; class Actinopteri; order Cyprinodontiformes; family Rivulidae; genus Garcialebias; species Garcialebias charrua. The sequence continues at coordinate 18,219 of JBBPBX010002084.1, read as the reverse complement.
GCAGTGTTTATTTTTTATTTTATTTTTATTTATTTATTCATGAGTCTAACAGCCTCAGGGTAGAAGCTGTTCCTCAGTCTAGTGGTTCTACATTTGATGCTCCTCAACCTCCGTCCTGAGGGGAGTGGGACAAAGAGTGAGTGTGCTGGGTGAGTGAGGTCTTTCATGATGCAGGTGGCTCTTTTCCTGCATCTGGAGGTGTAAATGTCTGTGATGGTGGGGAGACTGACTCCAACAGACTTCTGTGCAGCCTTCACCACTCTCTGTAGAGCTTTCCTCTCTTCAACTGTGCAGCCTCCATGCCACACGTTGATGCTGGAGCACAGGACGCTCTCCACTGCACACCTGTAGAACGAGGTGAGAACTGGGCTGCTCAGACCAGCACGTCTCAGCCGTCTGAGGAAGTAGAGTCTCTGATGACCTTTCTTGATCAGGCTGGTGGTGTTGTTGCTCCAGCTGAGGTTATCATTCATGTGTACACCCAAGTATTTGTAGCTGGAGACCACTTCCACTGCAGACCCACCTATTTTCAGTGGGGCGTGGGTGTGTTTATTCCTTCTGAAGTCCACAATCATCTCCTTTGTCTTCTTCACATTCATGTGAAGATTATTCTCTTTGCACCAGCTCTCCAGGTGTTCCACCTCCTGTCTGTAGCTGGACTCATCATTGTTTGTGATGCATCCCACCACCGCTGTATCATCTGCAAACTTAACAATATGACAGCCTGGAAGTGTGGCTGTACAATCATATGTGAGCAGAGTGAACAGAAGGGGGCTCAGCACACATCCTTGAGGAGAGCCAGTGCTGAGGGTTATGGTGGAGGAGGAGAAGTTGTGGATCTTCACGGACTGTGGTCTGTCTGTTAAGAAGTCTAGTACCCAGTTACAAATGGAGGGGCTTAGTCCAAGTGTAGATAGTTTGTCTATCAGAGTTTGGGGGATCATGGTGTTGAAGGCAGATGTGAAGTCCACAAAGAGCAGACGCACGTATGAGTCCTTCTGATCCAGGTGGGTGAGAGCAGTGTGGACCACGGAAGAAATGGCGTCCTCTGTTGATCGGTTCTCGCGGTATGCGTATTGATGAGGGTCCTCGTTGATGTTGACGGTTGCCTTGATGTGGGACATGACCATTAGATAAGGCTAGTCAGAGAATACTGTGTATCAGCAGTAGTGTAAATATAAAAGTAATGTAAATGTAAACAGTAGTAATAAATGTAAACCGTATTAATAAATGTAAACAGTGAATGTAAACAGTAGTATGACTATAGGCAGTAATGTAATACAAACATTAGTGCAAATATGAGAAGTAGTGCAAACTGAATGAGCACATGACCGAGAGTTTAGTGAATAACCCGTTTGATGACACAGAGTCCAGTGTTAAAATCTTTGTGTTGAGTGGTAATGTGTGAGAAAGTTTTTTGTGTTAAGGCAGTTCAAATGGGAGGGGAGGCAGAGCAGGCAGAGTGTTTAGCATCCTGACTGCCTGATGAACAGAGCTGTCTCTCAGTCTGCTGGTTCGAGCCTGGAGACTCCTCAGTCTCCTCCCTGATGGCAGCAGTCTAAAGCGGCTGTGTAGTGGGTGTGTGGGATCACCTGCCATGCAGAGGGCTTTCCGAGTGAGGCGTTTGCTGTGTAAGTCCTGCAGTGAGGGCAAGGAGGTGCCGACGATCTTCTCAGCTGCTCTCACGATGCGCTGGAGGCTCTTGCGGCAGGATGCAGTACATGCACCAAACCACACCGTGATGCAGCTGGTCAGGACACTTTCTATGGCACCTCTGTAGAAGGTGCACATGATGGGGGTTGAAGCTCCAGCCCTTTTCAGCTTGCGGAGAAAGTAGAGACGCTGGTGAGCCTTCTTGGCCAGGTACCATACCATACCATTTTATTTATAAAGCACTTTAAACAGGAACAAGTCCACACCAAAGTGCTGGACAAACAAACACGCAACAGGCAACACAGACAATGAAGTACAACACGAAAAACATAAAAACATTGCAGATCATAAATCAAACGATCCAATACAAATCAGCTGGCATTGAAAGCGATGGAGTAGTAGTGAGTTTTTAACCGGGATTTGAAAACCGAGAGGGAGGGGGCCTGTTTGATGAGTGATGCAGTGTTCCTGCTCCAGGACAGGTCCTCTGAGACGTGCACTCCCAGGAACTGGGTGCTGTCTACTCTCTCCACTGCGGTGCTGTTGATGGTCAGAGGGTTATGTTGTGCAAAAGAAGCGGTATCTAAGAATCTAAGATAAATGCTAAATACTAATAATGTAAAATAGTATGGTGTATTAAACAGCAGCACGAACATGAGGCTGTGGTGAGCAGATGGGTATGAATGAATACAGCAGCATGAGATAATCAGCAGTATGAGATCAACTTGAATAATCAGCAGCACAGATGAGTATCACCAGTTAAGTGGCATTACAGTGATTTTCCTGGTTTTGGATTTATGAGTCTTAACAGCTTAAGGGTAGAAGCTGTTCCTCAGTCTAGTGGTTCTACACTTAATGCTACTCAACCTCTTGCCTAAGGTGAGCGGGGCAAAAAGTGTGTGCTAGGTGAGTGGGATCCTTCATGATGCAGGTGGCTCTCTTCCTGCATCCGTAGGTGTAGATGTCAGTGATTGGGGGGACATGGCTCTGGTGATGCACCTGACCGGACCTGATGCTCTGTCCCACTATCAGCACACAGGCCACGATCTCCTCACGACGTTCTCACTGAACTCACTGGATCTGCATGTTTCAAAGACTAAGGAACTGTGCTGTGAGGGTCAAGCCCAAACACCAGAACTGTTGTTTAAACCACTGATCATCCATGGACAGCAGGTGGATGCTTTTAAGTACCTTGGCACAGAGATGGACACAAACATGTCTTTCTCACAGCACACTGACTCAATTTATAAGAAGGCCCAACAACGTCTTGACTTGATGAGGAAACTAAAGACCTTTCATTCAAGGATTCAAGGTTCTTTATTTGTCACAAAACTGTGTACACAGGGTCCCAGTTACCGGTACATCCAACAAAAGTATAAAATGTAAACGAAAAACAGTAATAAGATTGAAGATATGAACTAAAAAAACATTAATAAAACACACTAACCACTAGTGGCATAAAATTGTATAAAAACAATACACTGAACAGCAGCACGAACATGAGTCTGTGTGAGCAGATGAATATGAATGAACAGCAAAATGAAACAGATCAGCAGCAATATGAGATTCTTCACAGTGATTATCCTGGTTAGATATTCATGAGTCTAACAGCCTCAGGGTAGAAGCTGTTCCTCAGTCTTGTGGTTCTACACTTAATGTTCCTCAACCTCTTACCTGATAGGAGTGGGGCAAAAAAGTGTGTGTGCTGAGTGAGTGGGGTCCTTCATGATGCAGGTGGCTTTCTTCTTGCATCTGGAGGTGTAAATGTCTGTGATGGTGGGGAGACTGACTCCAACAGACTTCTGTGCAGCCTTCACCACTCTCTGCAAAGCTTTTCTTTCTGCAGCTGTGCAGCCTCCATGCCACACGTTGATGCTGGAGCACAGGATGCTCTCCACTGCACACCTGTAGAAGGAGGTGAGGACTGAGCTACCCAGACCAGCTCGTCTCAGCCGTCTGAGGAAGTAGAGTCTCTGATGACCTTTCTTGATCAGGCTGGTGGTGTTGTTGCTCCAGCTGAGGTTATCGTTCATGTGTACACCCAAGTACTTGTAGCTGGAGACCACCTCCACTGCAGATCCACCTATGTTCAGGGGTGTGGGTTTGTTTGTTCCTTCTGAAGTCCACAATCATCTCCTTTGTCTTCTTCACATCGATGTGAAGGTTATTCTCTTTGCACCAGCTCTCTAGGTGTTCCACCTCCTGCCTGTAGCTGGACTCATCGTTGTTTGTAATGCATCCAACCACCGCTGTATCATCTGCAAACTTTACAATGTGACCACATAGTTGGGTAGCTGCACAATCATATGTGAGCAGAGTGAACGGAAGAGGGCTCAGCACACAGCCCTGAGGAGTGCCAGTGCTGAGGGTTATGTTGGAGGAGGAGAAGTTGTGGATCCTCACTGACTGTGGTCTGTTCGTTGAAAAGTCCCAGTTACAAATGGAGGGGCTTAGTCCTAGTGTGGTGGATAGTTTGTCCATCAGAGTTTGGGGGATCATGGTGTTGAAGGCAGATGTGAAGTCCACAAAGAGCATACGGACGTATGAGTCCTTCTGTTCCAGGTGGGTGAGAGCAGTGTGGACCACAGAGGAGATGACATCTTCTGTAGAACGATTTGGCTTCATGTCAGCTGGAGCACTCGGACCATGATTTATAAGTCTCGGATCGAGTCCATTTTAACTTTTAATATTTCTTCCTGGTTCAGCCTCATCGGTGTAAAACAGAAAGCTAAATTACAACGAATAATTAAACAATTAAGTGCAACAACTGGTTCACGTCAGTCTCCCCTGTCAGACTTCTGCAGCTGTTCAGGGACCAAGAAAGCCACCCTGATCACCGAGGACCCCTCACATCCTCTACACAACTGCTTCCAGATGTTTCCATCAAACAGGCGTTACCAAGTCCTGCTGGCCAGGAAGAATATTTATAAGAAATCATTTGTACCATCTGCAATAATGTTCTTAAACAGCTAAGTAGACACATCTTAATGGTGTAAACTAATGGTAATAATGTGGTTTTTATTATGTTCTATTGTTGGTGCTTGTGTGTTTGATGAATGTAGAGTGTGTCAAAGGAGAATTTCTGCCACATTTGTGGTGGACAATAAAGTTTTATCTTATTTTTAACCCTCTTGTCTCTCTGTGCCATCACTCTCCTGCTTTTTATTCCAACAAACTAATCAATATCAGTTTCTGTTTTCTCTACCACACATGAGCGGTGTTGAATTACCCTCAAGGCTGTGAAAGGCTCCGACACTTAAAATGCGACCTTGACAAGTGTGCATTTGTGTGTGTGTAATACTAAGTGGGCGTATTGGGTGTCATCCGCGGTCACCCAGAGGCCATTTTTGATGTCCATGTGCTCTGTGTCACAGGTATCACTGTCAAACCCCGGCCACCGTTAGAGGACACCATGGGCGCTATGGGCCCCAGTAAAAGTGTCACCCAGGGGCTGAACCGCACTGCCGGGGTCAGGAGGTCGTTCAGGAAACCTCCAGAGGTGGGGAGGACTTTTCGTTTGGGCTCAGATATCAGTGAAGTTGTTGTAAAATAAACTTGCTTGTGTTCAATTTAATTTCGTCAGCATCCAGTCGATGACATCGATAAGATGAAGGAGCGAGCTGCGATGAACAACTCTTTCATCTACATTAAGATTCCCCAAGTGCCTCTGTGTGTCAGCTATAAGGTGGGCTTCTGCACCGTACTGATGTGACTGAACACCCCCCTGCATCATGTAGGCTTACATTTCCTGTTGTGCAATGACATGGCAACACAAAAAAAACTTCATGTTTAAAGATAAATTCTCCACTTGAAGTCTAATTTCTTCCTGATTTCGGTAACCATTTTCAGTTTTTATAATAAAAAGGAAGATATCTTCTCAAATCAAGAACAGTCCTCGGGGTCTTGGCATAAATGACCCACATTCATGGTCCTCGAGGGCCACTATCCTGCATATTTTAGATGTTTCTCTGCTCCAGCACAACTGTTGTGAATGAGTGTGTGATTATTAGGCTTTTGCAGAACTTGAAGACCTGCTGCAGGATTGAGGACCTCTGGTTTTTAAATTCAATTCAATTCAGTTTATTTATATAGCGCCAAGTCACAACAGAAGTCATCTTGGAGCACTGAACAGAAACATTAATGTATAAAAATAATAAATTTAGACTATGCTTTTGAGTTTAACTCCATCACAGAACTCTCATGTTGAGCAAGCATGAAGGCGACAGTGGAAAGGGAAAACTCCCCAATGAGCAGAACCAGATTCTGGACAAGTGGCCATCTGCTTCGACCAGCTGGGTTTGGTAGGAACAGATACACAATGGCAGGTCAAGAATCATGTTAAGATAGTATCAAATGAAAACTATTCAATTTTCACAATTTAAGGTAATGAGGTCAATTTGTCCTCTAGTAGTCTAAGCTTAAGGCAGCATAATAAGCCAACCCTAACTATAGGATTTATCAAAAAGGAAAGTCTTAATCCCAGTCTTAAAACTGGACAATGTGTCAGTCTTATGGACAGAAACTGGAAGTTAGTTCTACAACAGAGGAGCCAGATAACTGGAAGATCTTCCTCCCATTCTGCTTTTTGAAAACTCTAGGGACCACAAGTAAACCTGCAGTCTGAGAGTGAAGTGCTCTTTTGGGAAAGTATGGAACAATAAGATCTGTAATATAAGATGGAGCTAGGTTGTTGAGGGTTTTGAAGGTTAGAAGTAAGATTTTGAATTCAATACTGGACTTGACGGGGAGCCACTGGAGAGATATGATCTCTCCTAACTCCAGTGAGGTCCAGACGAGCTCCTCCTCCGTTATCTTCTACAGTACTTGTAAATAATCTGAAGGATGTTCTTTAAGTGACCGAGCGTCCACATTTACCCAGGTCTTCACAGCTTGAGCCAATAATCTGAAGGATGTTCTTTAAGTGACCGAGCGTCCACATTTACCCAGGTCTTCACAGCTTGAGCCACAGTCCTGACAGCTGTGATCCCCTGAGCTGCATAATAACACAATATATTCTTTATGATTCGTTAAATATTTGTGTCAGACCCCCAACAAACTCTGAACAAAAAGGGAAGGAACTCTGTTGGACCTTTTTTACTTGACCACTTGTTGATTTAACACACCTCTGATTATTTGGGGAAATTTTTTTTTCTTTTTTACTTAATCATCTTTTTTGTGTGCAAAAAAAACAGGACGTTTTATTGTTTGTAACCAGTGAAGACTTCTGTTTCCAGTCCATCGTCATCAGTTTTGTCATTTAATTTCTCCCCAGGGAGAAAAGAGCAGTGTGGACTGGAAAGACCTGAACCTGGTCCTGCCCTGTTTGGAGTACCACAACAACACGTGGACCTGGCTCGACTTCGCCATGGCCGTAAAAAGGGACAGCCGGAAAGCACTCGTAGCACAGGTGCCTGAGTTTTCACTTCAAGGTTTTTCATGAGAATTTCACAAGTTTTAAACAATAGTTTTCATCAAGTTGATGTTTGTTTTTGTCACATTTTCCATCAGGAGTTTTAAGAAATAAGAGTAATAATTTCCACTTGCTGCATCGTGAAAAGTAATTTTGTGGGATTGCTTGTGGTCAACACTAAGTTGTGCATAATTGTCAAGTGGAAGGAAAATGAGACCTGGTTTTCAAAGGTTTTGCCAATAAAAAGCTGAAAACTGCAGCGGGCTTTGGATCAGAGTCTGTATTTCAAAGAATCACCTTTCTGTTTGATTCTAGCTGATAGTGTTTTGGGGCTTCTCTCCATTCTTCAATATAAAACCACTGCTGCTCAGTCACACAGGGTGGAGAGCGTCTCTGAACAACAGTTTCAAGTCCCCACAGATTTTCAGTTGGATTTAGATCTTGACTTAAACAGGGTCGTTCTAACACTTGAATATGCCTTGATATAAACCAGTCGTTTCCAACACAGGTCCTTGAGGAACACCATCCTGCATAGTTGTTTTCTTGCTCAAACACACCCGATTCAGTGTTGTAATTACTTCATGTTCTGCAGATGCCTGTTAATCACCCATTCATTTAAATCAGATGTCAAAGCAGGGAAACAACTAAAACATGCAGCATGGTGTTCCGCAAGGACCAGGGTTGGGAACCATTGAAATCTGTTCCACGGAGGCTCCAGCTGGATGTTTCAGGTCGTCATCCTGCTGTCTTGTTTGTATTTTTATTTTTATTTTTGCATTTCCACAGCATGATGCTGCCACCACTAACTTTCACAGTGGGGGTGGTGTGTTCAGTGTGATGTGAAGTGTTAATTTTCTATTTAGACCCAAAAAGATGAATTTTGGACCAGGATAGCTTCTTCCCCACGTTTGCCGTGTTTCCTACATGGCTCGTGTCAAACTGCAAAAATGGGACTTCTCGCTGCTCTTCCATCACGTCAGATTTGTGGAGCGCACGACTAAAAGTTGTGCTGTGAACAGATTGTCCCACCTGAGCTGTGGGTCCCTGCAGCTCCTCCAGAGTTACCCTGAGCTCCTGCTCTTAACGCTCTCCTCCGCCGCTCCCTCTTCTTAGACTTGACGGTTTGCAGTTACAGAGCTCCGAGATTTATAACTTAACCAGCCATGATTAAATTTCTTCACAACTTTATCACTGAGCAGACTGATGTGTTCCTTGGTCTTCGTGATGCTGTTTGATCATTACAGTTCTGAAGAAAGAAAAACATCTGAGGTTTTACAGAACATACTGAGATTAAATTACACACAGGAGGATTTTAATTTATTAATTCAGTGACTTCTGAAGGCGGCAGGTTTGACAAGACTTTAGTTTGAGATGTCAGAATAGAGATTTAAAACACAGTTTAAAGACTTATTTGTTTTAAAAAAAGTTTGTGGTTGTAACGGGACAAAATGTGGAAACGTTGAAGGGTTGTGAATGCTGATGGACACGCTGTATCTGAAAATGATGTTTCCGTCTCCCTGCTGCTCCAGATGATCAAGGAGAAGCTGCGCCTGAAGCCGGCTTCGGGCTCGGACCTGCGCGGGAAGGCGTCTGAAGGGAAGTCCGACAACAACCACCAGCAGCAGCAGCAGGAGGAAGACGAGAAGGCTCGCCTCCTCATCGGCCTCAGCTCTTCTGACAGGAGCTCCAGCAAGAAGAGCATCTTCAGTCGACGCAAGTGAAAAACAAACGGCTACTCGTTGAGCTCACAGCACTACTTCTCCGTGAATCAGCGACAGAGACATCACTCGAGCCTCCTGATCATGTTTTAAAAGGCTGGTTTCCAGGGAACTCAAAAGACGACCAAATTTACGTGTTTGCGTGCCGTCAGCATTTCAGAAACTTCGGACGCGACCGCTGTGGCTGCATCGAGCGCAACGAGGAACATCGACAGCTTGGAGCTAGCTCTTCACTGCTGATGCACGACTGAGAAAGTCCCCCTCCTGCTGGTCCAGGAACACCACGAAGGTCAACCCCCGAGCGAAGGAA
>JBBPBX010002083.1:71188-94311 GCA_038048925.1 Garcialebias charrua | reverse complement strand
ATTACCGTATTTTCCGGTGTATAGGTCGCACCTTTTTATGGTTTTTTCAAGGCCTGCGACCTATACTCAGGTGCGACCTATATATGGCTTGTTATCACTTTCGGCGAAACAAATTTTTAAATCCAGCTCATTTCACAATTACGTTCATTTATTAAGGAAAAGTTCAGCTCAGACATATATTTGCTATAATTTTTATCAAACAAATAATTGTTTTTAAGTGTTAATCTTCTTAAAAGCCTTGCTGTGCGCTCCTGTGGCAGACATTTGCAGCAGAGCTAAACGTAGGTGCGACCTATACACCAGTGCGACCTATCTAGGGATTTTTCCAATCTATTGGTGATAATTGGACAATGCGACCTATACACAGGTGCGACCTATACACCAGAAAATACTGTACATACGAACCTGCTGTTTCTGCTCATCTAACTTCCTGCTTCCAAAACTGAAGACAAATGGCTCAAATCTTAACTTAGATTGATAATTTTGTTGTTTTATTTCTTGTTCGCCATGAATATTTATATGGGGCGTTCTAAAGACTTCTCACAACGTCACATATGTTGCATTCGCTTGTAGTCTGATTTTTCAGAGAGAAAAGCGGTTTTTAATTTTAATCTCACTTTGAAAGGAATTTTCATTAATTTATCATTTTGTTTGCAAAAACGAACTTAGTTGAATGATACAATATACAGTATATATCTTCTCATTTCATGCACATTTGTAAGATGATGTCAGAGGACCTTTAAAAAGCGAGCTGAACAACAGACACTAGGCTGTCCAAGCTGCATTCAGTTCAGTTCAATTCAAAAATACTTTACTAATCCCAAAGGTAAGTTAAATGTTGCAACTCATCAACCTGAGTTCAATCAGAGTTAGGGGTGTAACGAGATCTCGTTGTACGAAATCTCGCGATATTAAACTCCCGCGATATCTCTCGTTGAGAGGTAACGTTGTCTCGCTAATGCTAGCAGAGCCCCTAGCAAGTCAGCGTCACGGACAGCATGGCTTCGCCGGATGAAGTTGCTATAGAAGACGCCCCAACTACTTTTAAATCATTTGTTTGGCAGCATTTTGGATTTCCAATAGAAACGATAAATGGCGAAAGAGCAACAAACAAGACACGGACAATATGTAAGCACTACAAGAAATTTTTACCGTACACCGCTTAAAATCTCGTCTCGTTCTCGCAAACTCTGTAATTTGTCTCGTCTCGAGAGTTTTATGTATCGTTACACCCCTAATAAGAGTTGTAGATGCTGATGGCAGAAGGATCTCTTGTAGCAGTCTGCTTTACAGCGGATCTGAGGAAACTGGCTGCAGATGTTGAGCTGTTCATTTGGACCCAGTGGGCCTCTAGGTCCTCCTGGGCAGCAGGACCGCCTGAATGTCGGGAAAAACTCCTCCCCGAGCGATGGCCACTCCTCCCAGCAGCTTGTTCAGCTCCTCATCTTTGCTGCAGGTGTTGGGGATGAACCTGATCCTGCCGTTGTCACGAGCCTCGCCTCCCACCAGCCCCTGGATTGGCAGTCAGATACTCAAGAACCGCCGCCAGGTAGACAGGAATGCATCCACGGTGCCTCCTTTTCAACTCATTTGGGATTTGGGGCTGTAGCTGACATATTAGTTGAGCTTTTAAGATGTTAATCAGCTGCTACCCTGCTACCAGTTGAAAAAAAACCACCTTGTTGTCATGGTTACGCATCCTAACAAATGTCCAAAAGCAAAAAAGTTTCAGTAAAGATCCTTCCAGCTGCACAACATCTGATACCAGAGGAAAGACTTGTTAAAAATGATTTACATCCAGAGAAAGAGGAAGCAACATGTCAGAATGTAACAGAGTTACTGCAACATGCAACACCTTGAGCAGTGCAGTTCCAGAATCATCAGAATATGAGCTCCAATATTCCTCACATGAAAAATCAGAAATGAGAATAAAAGAATTAAAAACAAAAATACTTTTTACCCATGTTAGCATACAGTCCCCAAAAAACACCACAGGCCCCTTTATTTTTATATGAGGACACTTTTTGTTACTTCTTGTTTATTTCCACTAAAATTTGTCTGTGTGTGATTTAGTTACAAGTATCCAACCATGCACCATCTTTACCCAGTTGACCTTTGCAGGTCGCAGAGGTCACTGTGGAGATAAAAATATTCCATGGAATAAAATACTTTAACGTCTTCACACATGAACTTTAACTGTAGAGGCAGGACAGCCGGCTCAGGACCAGAAGGTCTCGTCTCATCCCCGGTCACCATGTGTCGCTGTGTCCCTGGGCAAGACACTTAACCCCGAGTTGCTCCCGGTAGGACTGGATGGTGCCTTGCATGGCAGTCTACCACTACCGGTGTATGAATGTGTGTATGAATGGGTGGATTGTTGGTATTGTAAAGCGCTTTTGGGCTCCTCATAGGGGGCTGGAAAGTGCTATTTAAGTAAGCTCCATTTACCATTAACTGCTCACTCAGCTTTTCCATGCATAATACAAAAAAAACATATTTCTTTCCCTCGGTTCTCCACAGTTCAATCATTTTAGTGAAAATAAATAAATACAACAGTTAGAGGTTTGTTGTTGTTGTTTTGGACCCTGTAAAAAACTTGAAGCACTTCTTGAAAGAAACTATCCATACATCCATTATCTGCTTGTTCCAAAGTCGGGTCTCGGGGGCAGCAGCTTGAGCAGGGAGGTCCAGACATCTCTTTCCACAGCCTCCTCTTCCAGTTCTTCAGGGAGGACTCCAGGCTTCCTCAGACCCACAGAGAGATGTAGTCTCTCTAGCATGTCCTGGGTCTTCCCCGGGGTCTCCTCCCAGTTGGACATGACCAAAGCACCTCCCCAGGGAGATGTCCAGGGAGCACCCTATCTCTAAGGGAGAGTCCAGCTGCCCTGCAGGGAAGTTCATTTCTACCTCCTGTATCCAAGATCTCAAAATTTCAGTCTCTACCAGAGCTCGTGACCAGAGGTGAGGGAAGGAACGTAGACCGACCGGTAAACAGAGAGTTTTGTCTTACAGCTCCCTCTTCACCACAACGGACCAGCCAGAGTCCACAATACTGCAGACGCTGCACCAATCCGTCTGTCAATCTCACGTTCCATTCTTCTCTCACTCTTGAACAAAACCCTGAGATACTTGAACTCCTCCACTTGAGGCAGAACCTCACCCCCAACCTGAAGACAACAATCCACCTTTTTCTGACTGAGGACCATGACCTCAGATTTGAAGGTGCTGATTCTCATCTCAGCCGCTTCACGCTCTGTGGAGAAACACTGTAGTGAGAGACAAAGATCACGACTTCGATGACTCCAACAGGACCACATCATCTGCAAAGAGAAGGACTCCTGAGGTCTGAAATAAACTCGAGGTGGAGAAACACTTCTGCTGTGATTTACTGAAGGAAGATGTACCTGAACTGAGTCCATGTTCAGTCTATGGTTCTGGTGCTGCTCGGTCTATGGTTCTGGTTCTGTTTAAAGTGTTGGCAGGGAGAGATGTCACATGGAGAACATTTGGCAGAGCCACTCTCAGATCAGATGGTTCTGAGTCACTCCTCCTCTTTGGGTTCGTGGCCCAGAACCCATGTCACTGTGTAAAGTCCAGGCCACATGTCTGCACGGTTCTGCTCAGTTGTTCCTCAAACAGACCTAATGTAGGTCAAACTGTTCTCCATGCTGAGAAGAAACTGGATCTCATACTGGCTGTATCAGAGCATGGAAAGAGACGCACGGACCAGGAGACCAGAACCAGAACAAAGCTGAAAGAATATGTGGGCTGATCATTTCATGCTACAATACATAAAAATCCTTTTGGCCCATAAGTAAAGTAAGGATTTGAACTTTGACCTCTGCACTTAAAGAAAAGAAACACAAACATAAGTCCAACTGCCAACAAACATTAATGTTTCAGTAAAGAGACAAGAACATCATCTTCTGACTAATCCTAATACTTCAGCCAAGGTCAAATATTCAAACATGTAAACATGGTCGGTGGTTATGATCCACTGGTTGGATGTGGTGGGATGAGAAAGATGCATTTTGGAAGGATCTGGTTTATGCAACAACGTGTAAACAAGAAGTAAAAAAGATGAATACTGGGAGGGTTCAAACTGTCACATGTTTTCTCTGGGAGAACTGCTCCATGATCGTCTCCTTTCTAAGATGGATTCTTAGAATGGTTTATTATCTGGGTGTCCACCAACTTCTTTAAAGTCTTCACTTAATGCTGCCAGAGTCTTAACTGGAGTTACTGGGAGAGATCACATCTCTCCAGTTTTAACTTCTCTCCACTGGCTCCCTGTCAAGTCCAGAACTGAATTCAAAATCTTACTTCTAACCTACAAAGTTCTGAACAACCTAGCTCCATCTTATACTAAAGAGCTTATTGTTCCATATTTTCCAAGGAGTCGTTCTCTCTCAGGCTGCAGGTTTACTTGTGGTTCCTAAAGTTTCTCAAAGCAAAGCAGGGTTCTTAGCATTTCATGAAAACCACATCAGCTGAGTTTCCCCTGAGTAAATAAATCCTGATTTCAGTCACACACAACGCTCAGAACTTAGACTGAGTCACTTTAACAAATGACAGGACGTATATTGTAACCTACAGTACATGCAAACAGCAATTACTACTAATAATTATATTGTATAACACCAGATACTAAATGAGCACCTAGCCATGCTGATACATGTACTGTATTCGTCAGTGTATAATACGCACTTTTATTGCTCATTTGAATATCCTGCGTATTATACACCGAAGCGTATTATCTATGGATTTTTTCCCATATTTTTAGACCAATTTTTGGCTCTGATATCGCCGTTTTTCATTTTGGCCAAAAATGGTGCAGTACCAGTTTCGGCCGCTATGGGCAGCAGCAGAGGACTCAGAGAGCGAAGAGGAAGAGGGCCACTTCCAGACGTTTCTAGCTCATGTGTCCGAAAAAAGCCTCCTCTGGTCGGACTGACTCTGTCCCTGCTCTGGATGTACCGGTAGCTGCAATTAGCTGTGAGGTTCGCTGTTTTTGTTTGCAAGATACCACTCATAAACCACACCGCGGATTTTTAAATCCAGCTGATTTCACATTTGGTTAAGCTCAGGAGCCCGTCTGCTATAAAGTCAGGTAAGAAATATATTTTTTAAGCGTTTATTTAGCTAAATTTAAAGAAATAAATCGGCAAACTATTTTTTTAAAATCCAGCTCAGACCAGCTGATTTCACATTTAGTTAAACTCAGGAGACCGTTTGCTATAAAGTCAGCTAACAAATATATATTTTTTAGGTGTTTCTGTACGGTATGCTGGTGAAGATTCTCAGTCGTCCAGGACATGATAAAATCAAAAAAGGCGTTCAATACAGAACAACTGGACTTTATTTGTAACAACAAGACGTTTCGCTCGTCATCCGATGAACTTTCTCAATTCTATGAGGAGACTGTGAGAGGGAGAGAGAAGTTATAAGCAAGCTGGGCCACTGGTACACACCAAACTAGGTAAATTGGAAGCTAACACACACACATACTTGGGATAACACGTGCCTGTGACCCATTCAAAGTTCAGTGTGTGAAAGCAGAGCTTATGCCGGTTACCCACTGCACAACTCGAAACGCGCCTGCCGTCCCCTTTTGGCCGCTGGTCACGGTCCCACTGGCCACTGAACACCGTCTGATGACGTCCACTAGGGGGTAGCAGAGGGAGGGGTCTCTGGCTTGTTTTCCGGGTTCAGTTGTTGTTTTAACTGCACCTCCGACGGTCTTCGATGAGATTAAAACTTTTTTTTATGTTTGGGGTGATCTACACTGGAGAGGACAGCAGCCTGTCAGCAGCAACTGTAAAAATGCCACGTTTCTTACCGGAGTTTGGTTCCAATTCCTGGAGGCTGGATCCGGTGAGTTTAAAAAGTCAAAAAAAGTCCCGTTGTGGTTGTGTAATCAGATAGCGAGGCTCTCCCGACTGTTTGCCGGATGCGTCGAGCCGCCAGAGATCAACATTTGGGACGTCGGCGGCTCGACGGCGACGCGCGCGTGCGTGTGCAGGCTTTCCCCGCGCCGCTTCGATCACTTGAATCGCGCCGCTTCCTTGTTCGCCGTGACTCCACGCGTCTCCTCCATAGACTTTGAATGTAAACTGGCCGCTTCGGCCGCTCGACAAAGGGGGCAGTGGGTACTAGGCATTACAGAAAACACACACACATCATACTGTATGTAAATTGACAAAAACCACACTTCACACATTGATAACAGGGACCTGTCAAAGTCTTTGTTAGTCTAATTCACAAGTGAGGCTCCTCTGTTCTCATCAGGTGGGAAGGGTCTGGGAACCAGCTGCAGGGCCGCACCATAAAATACATCCAGAGGTTATTGAGATATTTAGCTAACAAACCGACAGAGTTGACAACGTCTTACAGACCTCGTGCAGTCAGTTCAGTGTGTGAAAACAGAGCTTACAGAAAACACACACACATCTTACTGTATGTAAATTGACAAGTCACACCTCACACATTAATAGCAGGGACCTGTCAAAGTCTTTGTTGGTCTAATTCACAAACGAGGCTCCTCTGTTCTCATCAGGTGTGAGACGCCTGGGAACCAAATCCAGGGCTGCACTATCCACAGTATTCCTACGCCCCATGACGCTTTGCGCGAAATGTGCACACGACTTCCGGTTGACCGGAAACACCGTTTGTTTACATGCGAGTAATACAGTTGAAGACAGTCCAAACTTTGTTGTTTTAGTTCATTAAAAATGTGGGAACACCACTCGTTTTGTTAAAAGAGGAGGGACAAATAAAAAGAAATTACAGATGTTACCTGATCGCGCAGACATAATTTAAAAATACATAAATAGCGAACGCGTTTGCTCCGGCCTCTCGGCTAAGGTTTGTTAGCAGCTATCTCGGCTAAAAATACCGGTCGCGTCTGAGATCTATCGTTTTAAGACAGTAAATCTTCCAAAACTCTCATTAATAAACCCTCCCCGAATAAAAAGATGTTACCTGATCGCGCAGACATAATTTAAAAATACATAAATAGCGAACGCGTTTGCTCCGGCCTCTCGGCTAAGGTTTGTTAGCAGCTATCTCGGCTAAAAATACCGGTCGCGTCTGAGATCTATCGTTTTAAGACAGTAAATCTTCCAAAACTCTCATTAATAAACCCTCCCCGAATAAAAAGATGTTACCTGATCGCGCAGACATAATTTAAAAATACATAAATAGCAACGCGTTTGCTCCTGTCTCTCGGCTAACGTTTGTTAGCAGCTATCTCGGCTAAAAGTCACGGTGTTCTGTAACACCGGTCGCGCCTGACATATATCATTTTAAGACAGTAAATCATCCAAAACTCTCATTAATAAACCCTCCCCGAATAAAAAGATGTTACCTGATCGCGCAGACATAATTTAAAAATACATAAATAGCAACGCGTTTGCTCCTGTCTCTCGGCTAACGTTTGTTAGCAGCTATCTCGGCTAAAAGTCACGGTGTTCTGTAACACCGGTCGCGCCTGACATATATCATTTTAAGACAGTAAATCATCCAAAACTCTCATTAATAAACCCTCCCCGAATAAAAAGATGTTACCTGATCGCGCAGACATAATTTAAAAATACATAAATAGCGAACGCGTTTGCTCCTGTCTCTCGGCTAACGTTTGTTAGCAGCTATCTCGGCTAAAAGTCACGGTGTTCTGTAACACCGGTCGCGCCTGACATATATCATTTTAAGACAGTAAATCATCCAAAACTCTCATTAATAAACCCTCCCCGAATAAAAAGATGTTACCTGATCGCGCAGACATAATTTAAAAATACATAAATAGCAACGCGTTTGCTCCTGTCTCTCGGCTAACGTTTGTTAGCAGCTATCTCGGCTAAAAGTCACGGTGTTCTGTAACACCGGTCGCGCCTGACATATATCATTTTAAGACAGTAAATCATCCAAAACTCTCATTAATAAACCCTCCCTGAATAAAAAGAAATTACAGATGTTACCTGATCGCGCAGACATAATTTAAAAATACATAAATAGCGAACGCGTTTGCTCCGGCCTCTCGGCTAAGGTTTGTTAGCAGCTATCTCGGCTAAAAATACCGGTCGCGTCTGAGATCTATCGTTTTAAGACAGTAAATCTTCCAAAACTCTCATTAATAAACCCTCCCCGAATAAAAAGATGTTACCTGATCGCGCAGACATAATTTAAAACTACATAAATAGCGAACGCGTTTGCTCCGGCCTCTCGGCTAAGGTTTGTTAGCAGCTATCTCGGCTAAAAATACCGGTCGCGTCTGAGATCTATCGTTTTAAGACAGTAAATCATCCAAAACTCTCATTAATAAACCCTCCCTGAATAAAAAGAAATTACAGATGTTACCTGATCGCGCAGACACAGCCATAGAGAAGGATGCAGGAACACTCTTTCTTTGTTTTGGGTCCGTGTTGAAAACACTGTTGTTTTAGCCAAAGATTTAGCTTGGTCCGGTTGTTGGTGCAGCCGCGAACAGCACAGCAGGTACCTGAACCCCGGTAGGACATTTCAGTAAACGTTCCGTTTAAACAAAAGCTGTGTTTGCTCCGATAAAATGAATGAAAATAACTTTCAAAAACACCCGCGATCCATACTCCGCCTATGGAATACAGGCACTTCCGGTGTCGGACAGGAAGTACAATGCACATTCGCTTCTACAGTGACACCCTCAGGAATACTGTGGATAAGTTTTAGAAATTTGAAATCTTAGACCTCCTCCTCTGTTTAACGATGGTTTCTCTCTTTTTACATAAATCGCCTCCTTCACACCTCTCTCAAACCACCTGTGCTCTCGGTCCAAAATATGTACATTCTGGTCCTCAAAAGAGTGCCCCTTGTCCGTGAGGTGGAGGTGAACAGCTGAGTTTTGTCCAGAGGAGGAGGCTCTCCTGTGTTGGGACATTCTTCTGTGGATGGGCTGTTTAGTTTCTCCACTGTAGAGGTCTGGACAGTCCTTGCTGCACTGAACTGCATAATAATAATAATAATTAATTCAATTTATAACGCACTTTTCATTACTGAAAATCTCAAAGTGCTACACATATATTGAATGCTACACACATTCATAAACCGGTGGCGGCAGACTACCATGCAAGGTGCTTTCCAGTCCTACCGGGAGCAACTCAGGGTTAAGTGTCTTGCCCAAGGACACAACGACACATGGTGCGGGTCCCGGGAGTCGAACCGCCAACTTTCCGATCGGGAGACGACTGCCATTACCACTACACCACGGCCGCCCTGGTGCATACACTACACCACTCTGTTTGTGTGTGGGTGTTTTGTCCTTCGGGTGGACCAGCCTCTGTCTGGGAGTCCTGCTGGGTTTGAAATGTACTGGGATGTTGTGTTTGTTGAAAATCCTTCTGAAATTCTCTGATAGGCCTTTTTGAGGATGGAGGTGAGGTTGTGCTCCCACTTCAGGTCATGTGAGTGTCTCAGTCTCCTCATAGAATTGAGAAAGCTTATCGGATGATGAGCGAAACGTCTTGTTGCTACAAATAAAGTCCAGTTGTTCTGTATTGAACGTCTTTTTTGATTTCTGTACGGTAGTTTTATTTTAATTAAATTCAGCTCTTGCTGCGCAGCAAAACGTTTCTGGGTGCGAGCATCCTGTTGTTTACGTTCAAAATTCAGTTAATTTGTAATCATTTATTAACAAAAATTAAACCGAGACATGTTAACATATATATTCCGCTAACAAATATATATATTTTTAGGTGTTTCTGTACGGTAGTTTTATTTTAATTAAATTCAGCTCTTGCTGCGCAGCAAACCGTTTCTGGGTGCGAGCATCCTGTTGTTTACGTTCAAAATTCAGTTAATTTGTAATCATTTATTAACAAAAATTAAACCGAGACATGTTAACATATGTATTCCGCTAACAAATATATATATTTTTTAGGTGTTTCTGTACGGTAGTTTTATTTTAATTAAATTCAGCTCTCGCTCCAAACCGGGCCTGTGGGCCTGTTGTTTGTGTGCGCGCATTGTGTTGTTTACATTTTAAATTCAGCTGATTTGTAATAATTTATCAGAATCAGAATCAGGTTTATTGGCCAAGTATGTTGACACACACAAGGAATTTGTTTCCGGCTGTTTGTGTCTCTTTAGAGAGTGTCTCTCTAATAATGCTAAAAACTATACAGATACTTTACATTTAAAAAAAAAACGTACAAATAATACACAAAATACAGAAGGATTCACATCACATGGGGGTTGTGAATGGGTTGGGGGTCACGCTGATGGATGTCTGATGATCAGCTGTTGATGATGGTGATGGCCTGGGGGAAGAAACTGTTCTTGTGTCTGACAGTCTTAGTGGACAGAGATCTGTAGCGTCTGCCAGACGGGAGAAGTTGGAACATGTTGTGACCCGGGTGTGTGGAGTCTGTGATGATTTTTCCAGCCCGTTTCCTGGTTCTTGCGTGGTACAAGTCCTGAATGGAGGGCAGTGAAGCCCCAATGACTTTCTCAGCTGTCCTCACTGTTCGCTGCAGCCTGTTCCTGTCCTGCCTTGTGGCTGCTCCAAACCAGACTGTGATGGATGTACACAGGATGGACTCAATGACTGCAGTGTAGAACTGGATCAGCAGCTCCTGAGGCAGGTCCAGCTTCCTCAACTGGCGTAGGAAGTACAGTCTCTGCTGGGCCTTTTTGAGGATGGAGGTGATGTTGTGCTCCCACTTCAGGTCATGTGAGATTATTAACAAAAATTAAACAGAGACACGTTAACATATATATTCAGCTAACAAATATATTTTTAGGCGTTTCTGAAATTTTAACGATATTCAGCTTGTGCTGCACAATGGACCGCATTTCCGGGTTGTCTCAGCGGTGACGCGTAACGTCAGCGGTGACGCGTTACGTCGGCATCGGGGAGGGTCTGGCGCCATCTAGTGGTCATAAAAAAGACTGTCACGGTAGCGCGTATTATACACCGAAGCGTATTATCTACGGATTTTTATGATTTATTCCCAAAAATTGGACAAAGCGTATTATACACCGGAGCGTATTATACACCGACGAATACGGGTCCTGTGTAAACTGCAGAAGCAGAACATGGACTCAGTGATACTAGAAGAGGAGTACACATATAAGTACATGTCAACATGTCAAAAAGATCCTCTTTTAATCAGCAGGTCAGTGTTCAAATTCAGTTTTCCCTGATTTTTTGTTTTTCTCAAATTCCCTGAGTTTTCCCGTCTAGAAAATGTGAACGTCATTTATCAGGTTTTCCCTTATTTCCAGAGTTTCTGGGAACCGAACCCATCAGGTTCATCTGCTGTGGAACCAACTTCAAGTTTCTGTCTGTGAGGCTGACACACTGTCCAGTCTGAAGATTAGGTTTCTTGACAGATCCTATACAGTAGTTAGGGTTGGCTGGGGTTTCCTGAACTATCCTTATCCTATGCTGCTATAGGCTTAGACTGCTGGAGGACAAACTGACCTCATGACTCCCTATGCTACATGGAAATGTTGCAGTCTGGTTCAGTTCACCTCCACCAAAAACCTAGAACTGGACCAATCCTGTGTTTATTTAAAGCTTTTGTCACAACATCACTGAACAACCAGTTTGTCTTTACACTGCCTCTGAGTTTCATAAATCACTGATGGTGTCCTGCACTGACATGAGCTTTCACACACAGTGGACATGGTGGAACCAGAACAGGAGTGGAGCAAAACTCAGCTGCGTCGACATGATCTTTAAACCATGAAGTCAGTTCAGCAGTTCTCTTTGTGGGTAAATGATCTTAGGTTTGTCAACTACCGGTAAGCACAAAGTTGCTGCTGTGCGTCATCATTGATCTTCTTTTAGCAATAAATCTGTTTGTTGAGGTTTAATCCACAGAACGTGTCATCACATCACTAAGCTGCACAGCCACCATACCTTTTTACAAGACGACTCTGTTACATGAAGGTTACATCCAAGTTACATGAGGGGTGTGTGGACTGTGACCTGCTCACTTCTTTGGTGCGTTCAGAATCAGAGCAAGGCGGAAAGAACGTGTGTTTGAACAAGTTCAGACTGAAGACGGGTTTACATGGAGCAGGACTGATGAGCTACACAGCTAAAACTAAAACAGATTGTAGATCTAGTCGAACAGATCCAGTCCCCCGGCACAAACACAGCAATATTGTGTATGCTGTTCCGTATCAGGAGGGTGATCAGTCTTACAGCGAGTAAACTAACCAGCCACTGGCCAAAAGGATGGCCCAGCACAGAAGATCAACATCATCAGGTCAGGACTCTGTGGTCTACACTCATCTCCAGGTCAGAGGTCACTCTTTCAGGGATGAAGATGTTCACATCCTTGATAGAGAGGAACGATGGTTTGAGAGAGGAGTAAAGGAGGCCATCTTTGTGAAAAGAAACCGTCCATCATTAAACAGAGGTGGAGGCCTCCGGGTTCAACTGTCCCCCACTTACAATGCTGTTATTGCTAGTATCACTCAGCCCTCTGTGAATAGCAAACAACCATCAGGGTGCTAACGATCCATCGTTAGGCTGATGGTTCTCCTTGATCAAGTGAACAGACAGTTCTGGATGTCAACAACAAACTGGTTGATCCACTGTGAGAGGGTGTTATTTATAAGACTGAGTTTGTTGCAGCTCCTCAGACTGAAGAAGTCTTTTGGATAAAAGACTAAAGCCCCTTTCATAAGTCAAATCGGCGCAATTGCTGCACAGACTAGTCCGGCTTTAATCCTCCCCAGGTCATTTATAAGACCACAGTTGAAGGCGGGCAGGTCCCGCTCACATAAACGTGTTCATAAATGAACCCGCAGCGCAGATCCAAAAGAGGCGTGGAGCAGAACTCAGCTGAGCTGAACTGGACCGCGACGTATTTATTGTGGGACAGACGTCAGACGTTTACAAGTTGTCGTTTCGTGTCATTTTTAATATTTCCTTGTTAATAAATCTACAGCTGATGTCTCCCTCCAGCGCGCGCGCGCACACACAGCTCCTCCGCTGCTCAGAGAGAGGGAAAAATAGAGCGAAACTAACTTTTACAAGTTGCTGTTTCGTGTCATTTTTAATATTCCCTTGTTAATAAATCTGCTTGTTGATTAATCCTGCGGTCGCTCACTGATATCATCATATTCTGAGCGCGGATCCGCGGGTTGCATTCACAAGTGGGTCTGCCCGGCTCGGGTCCGGATCTGATACTACCTCTGCTCGCGGATCAGGGGCGCATCAGAGGCGAGTAAAATTTACTCGCCTATCCGCCTTTGTGTTTTTTCTGAATGCTCGTTGGAGGACTGAACACGCATCAGGCCCGGACTGAGCTGTCTTATAAAAGGGGCTTATGTGTTTCAATAAGAAGAATCTGTCCAGAGGACCTGACTTTACTGTTTTTAAACAGGCTGTCTTCTGAAAACAGCTTTGGTCTTTAAGAGTGAGAACTGTATTAAAAACCTTTGCGTGCCGTCAGTGTCACGTCACAGAACAGAAAGAACCTTGAAGCACGGTCTCTGACAGGAATTCTAATATTCAGATGGAATAAAAATGTAACATGATTGTGATGGCAATGTGAAGATTTATGAAATAATGTGAAACTTTAAACTGGGACTGTATGTTTGAAACCTCCGTACGGTCTTAATGGACCTCCTCTAAAGCAGATCACTGCCAACTTGACACAACTTCAAGCTCCAATGCTTACACGTGCAAACACTCTTTTTGACATTACACAGCTATTTCATCATAAATACTGTATAAAACTCCTGCAGGAAGTGTTTCACCTCACTGCTGCAGCTTCTGTTAGTGCCAATAAACAACCACAGAACTGAGCCTAAACAGCTGCTTAATACAGACCTGGAGACATTGTAAACTTTTATAGAAGACAATGAACCTAGATGAAAACATGGAGGCTGGAGGTGTTTTAGACAGAAAAGATTTTCTGTGGTCTTAGCCATGTTTAGACTACTTGTTACCAGTGGTGGGATGTAACTAAGTACAAATACTTTGTTACTGTACTTAAGTACATTTTTCATGTATCTGTACTTTACTTAAGTAGAATTAAATGTGGGTACTTTTTACTTTTACTCCACTACATTTTACTTGAAGTATCTGTACTTTCCACTCTACTACATTTCTATAATGTGTTGAGTTACAAGTAACTTTCATGTTGCGATTTTTTGATTTGTTCGTTAGTTTGAAAGTAACCAAAAGTGAGAGGGGAGTTGGGCCACTGAATCACTGCAAAGTGGACAGGTAATATTACACCCACCTTCTAGAAGTTGGGCCAATAATGTATGTTCTAGTATATATATCACTGAGCTGGGGCCACCCACAGCATCGCCATCACACCCACAATGGATTCAACAGTGGAGAGTCAGCCACAAGATACACAACACCCATGGTCTTATTGAATGACTATTGAAAGACTGTTAAAAAAAACTATTGAAAGATTATTGAAAGATTATACAGTACAGCAGGACAGATCCTCTCTCCCAAAAGAGACGGACTGGAATTTGAAAACCAAATTCTTCTGAACTTGAACAATAAATTCTTGCTGCAATATTAAAATGTGTCAGTTCATGGGATGTTAGGAGACAAGAGATGTCTCCAAATGACTCAACACTCGGGTCCAAGTTTTGAAAATGGTGTCAGGAAGTTAAAATATTGTAACGACCCTGTGTTGGTTCTGCTTTGGGTCCAAGTGTTTCTGTGTATTTGTTGAGTTGTACTGTGTTCTGTTGAGCTGTTGTGATTCTGTTGACCCCCGTCCTCATGTGTTGGACTGGTCGTGGGGGTAGGGGAGGGGTAGGAGCAGGGAGGAGGGACCGGGAAAAGAGAGACGAAGAAGAAGAGTCAGAGAGTGTGTTGTTGTTAGCAGGCAGCTAGCAGTGTGTTCGCTCGCGTGTGTACCGCATTTTCTTTTGAGGCGTGAGCTGCAGCCTCGGTAATAGCAGCTCTTCCCTGTTTCTGAATAAACCCCGTTTGGCTTGACTCCGTCTGCAGTGTTGGCGTCATTACATTGGTGTCAGAAGTAAACCAACGCTATCGAGCCGAGTGAGTACTACTGGCTCGTCGCCTCCACCCGCTATATCAGCGTCATGGACGGAGCGTTCTCCCGAGTGAAGTTTAAAGCGGAGGGACTAGAGGATGAGGAGGCCTGGAGAGAGGAGTTTGCTAAAATAACTCAGATGAAGGCTGCTCTGCGCATCTTTGCAGCGAGCATGGCTGCCGAAGCAGGGCTAAGTACCGGCGGGGGGCGGGTCCGTCAACGCCATTTACTCCAAGAGCGCCAAAAGACTCACATGGCGGCAGCCATGACAGTTACGACAGCGTCGTCCAAAACGTCACCGTCCCGTTGAAGATGCCCAAGTACTCTGGTAGGTCCAGCTGGGAGGCCTTCCATGCACAGTTTGAGCTGCTGGCTCATGCAGGGAGGTGGACAGCGGAGCATAAGCCCTGCATCTGGCTCTCTGCCTACAAGATGATGCACTGGACTGCCTGTTGCTGCTGGGCTCAGAGGACAGAAAAGACTATGATGCACTAGTCGGAGCTTTAAAGCGGCGGTTTGGACAATGTGTGCAACCAGACATTTTTAAAAATAAACTCAGCAATAGGAGCAGGTTGCCGGGTGAACCCCTGCGTGCTTTGGCTAATGACATTGAGAGCCTCACACGCAGAGCCTATTCACACATGCAGTCAGGGGTTCAGAATGAACTAGCAAAAGATCAGTTCATCAGAGCCCTGGCACCACCGGAGCTGCGTGTGCAGGTTCAGCTGATGCACCCCCGATCCCTGCAAGACGCATTGGACTTAGCAGTGGAGAGAGAGTGTTTGCTGGGAGTAGCAGCGGGAAATGACCTGAGAGGACAACCACCGGCATGCAGATCTGCGGAGGGGGCAGAACTGAACCAGGAGAAACCTGCTTGGGTCTCGGAGCTGACAGAAATGGTCCGAGCAGTGCCGCTACAGTTGACGCGGGGCTCCTCCGCACCCCCTGCCGTTTGTTGGGGCTGTGGCCAACCGGGACACCTCCTGAGGCAGTGTCCTAAAACAGTCAAGACGCAGGGAAACGACACGGGGTCTGCGGGAGGGAGGAATCGCAGATCCCTACTGTAACATCCACACCTTCATTGCCAACGGACAGGGCCCAAAAGCTCAAACAGGGGGCCCTAGCCCAGAATTCCTTTGAAACGGACTCCGCCCCAGACCAAGCAACCAGGGTTGTGGTGGTTGGACGCACATGTGTTGGGGACTTTTGTTATGTCCCAGTCTCTGTGGAAGGGATCCCATGCACAGCCCTGATTGACACTGGCTCTATGGTAACGCTAGTGAGGCCTGATGTAGTACCAGACTGGACTCGGATCCAACCCACCACAGTGCAGCTGTGCACAGTCACAGGGGACATGGCACCTATGAAGGGAAGGGGGACAATGACTGTTAATGTGGGTGGCCGATCTATCACCCACCCTATGTGGGTAGCAGATGTACAGGACATGTGCATATTGGGGCTGGACTTTTTAAGGGCTGCGGGGTGCCAGTTGGATTTAGGTGTGGGGACATGGAGTTTTAAGGAGGGCCCTCTCATTCCACTGTTACCCACAGCTCCTGATCACGCTCTTATGGGTCCTGTGGCCTGCTACACGGAACCTCAGGTCGCAGCTGTCAAGCACACCTCCCCTCAGCCCAGCCAGATTGCTGCCACCATGGCCCCCGCACCTGCGAGTCCTATGCCCCCAGTGTGGGTGCCCCAGAAGAACCGAGACTATGTGTGGACTGAACAGTGCCAGGGAGCGTCTGGCCGTCTGCGGCAAACTCTGACTGAGTCCCCAGTCCTCGCTCCTGCAGACCCCTCCCTCCCTTTCATCCTCGACATGGATGCTAATGGCGTGGGGGCCCGATCCCAGCAGAGTGATTCGGTAATCTGCAGAGGGCTGCAGGTGGTCGGCACAGACAGCTGGAGGCACCAACAGGAACAGGACCCCGATATCCAGCCTATGTTGCAGTGGGTGGAGAGACAATTGAAGCCACCATGGGAGGAGGTTGCTAGGCTCTCGCGGGCAACTAAAAGGTTGTGGTCCAAGTTTGAGGCTCTGCGTCTGGAAGACGGGGTGCTACAGAGGTCATGGAAGGACCCCTCCACGGGTGAGGAGCGGTGGCAGACTGTAGTCCCAAAAGGCCTGAAAGACGTAGTCCTGCAGGGCGTGCATGGAGCGTCTGGGTCTGGACATTTTGGCGTTACAAAGACTCTACGCCGCCTCCGACAGGGGTTTTACTGGGGCCAGTGCAGGAGGGATGTGGAGGACTTCTGCCGCCGTTGTGACTTCTGTACAGCACGGAAGGGGCCGACAGGTCAGTCTCACACCCGCCTACAACAGTTTGTTTTAGGAGCCCCGATGGAGCGAGTGGCCGTGGACATCATGGGCCCCCTACCACGCTCAGACAGGTTAGAGACTGCCCATGCAATTGCCCTAAGGCAACAGGAGCAAGCAGGCATGCGCCAGAAACTGAACCATGATGTAAGAGCGATGGGCCAACACTTTACTCCAAGGGAACTGGTCTGGGTGCACAACCCTCGTAGGAAGAAGGGACATGCCCAAAACTGGACAGTCAGTGGGTGAGTCCCTGCAGAGTGTTGGAGCGCCTGGGGGAGATGGTCTACAGAGTGCAGATGCCCCAAAACAGGAGAAGAGTAGCTCTGCACAGGGACAGGTTGGCTCCCTATCAAGGCAGGTATGCACCGCAGTTCCCAGAAGGCCAATGGTCGGGGTCTCGGGTGTGTCCGCCAACATCCCCAGAAGTTTTATCACTGCTGTCGAACGAGGTCCCAGCCGCAGAGTCGGGAGCGCTGCTGGGAGCTCGCCCACATCAGACGAGGAGGGCCCCAAGATGGTCTGATGACTTTGTCCCCTCGTGGACGAGGGACTCTGTAGTGGGGGGGGGGTAGTGTAACGACCCTGTGTTGGTTCTGCTTTGGGTCCAAGTGTTTCTGTGTATTTGTTGAGTTGTACTGTGTTCTGTTGAGCTGTTGTGATTCTGTTGACCCCCGCCCTCATGTGTTGGACTGGTCGTGGGGGTAGGGGAGGGGTAGGAGCAGGGAGGAGGGACCGGGAAAAGAGAGACAAAGAAGAAGAGTCCGAGAGTGTGTTGTTGTTAGCAGGCAGCTAGCAGTGTGTTCGCTCGCGTGTGTACCGCGTTTTCTTTTGATGCGTGAGCTGCAGCCTCGGTAATAGCAGCTCTTCCCTGTTTCTGAATAAACCCCGTTTGGCTGGACTCTGTCTGCAGTGTTGGCGTCATTACAATATTGTTCACTATTGACCCATTACAAGGTCGACTAGACAGCATTTTAATTAGAGTTGATGACAAACTGGAGTTGAAGTGATCAGTGTCTATTCCTTTGTTTGGTCTATTGCTCCTTTTTTCATCAGACAACTTTTACTTCAATGTTTTTACTGCCGTTAAAGGGGACCACACATGCAAAATTCACTTTTTAATGTTTTTTTACTCAACTTTGGGTATTTACTTCATAAAAAAACAGTCCTTGTGCCAAAAAAATGCACCCAGTGGTTTATTTACTCTAAGTAGATTTATTTGTCTGTGATTAAAAACGCTTCGTTTCACACTTCCTGCGGTTTGTGACGTCACAAACCGTAGCCAATCACCTCAAACCTGAGTCCAGCCCCTCACCTAGCAACCCCTGGTGATGCTCCACCCACTTGAGTATAAAAGATGTCACGGTTGCCTAGCGGTTTAGGAGCTGACCTGGCGGTCATTTATTCATTTATTTAGCCCCCGGGGGGCTAGGGGTTTGCCCTGCTCCAGCCATGCAGCACATCTCGAGTAAAACCAGAATGTTTTATTACCTTGTTTGAATGAACTCTGTCTCGTTGAAACTGTGCACACACACTCTCGCGGTTTGGACTTGTTTCTTATATGATGAAGGACTACTATTGCACAACTGTCAGTTTGGTTGAGCGGTTACGACACTTGAGCGGCACGCAGGAGACCAGAGATCGCATCCTGTCAACGGCATCTTTTTTTTCCCCCTTTTTATTTAAAGCCTTTTGTTTCGGAGAAATCGGGGTGAAACTAGATATATACATCGACATAATAATACTTTATAATTGTTATTTTTACGTTTTAGTTCAATTTTTAGTGTAATATCGCTCCCAACGCGCAGCCGGCAGAAAACTGTGCACACACACACACTTACTCGCGGGACGACAGTCTGTACCATCAAGCACCACTGATCGATATATTTTCAGATTAGCAACTTATTTATTTTAAGAATACCTTTCACTTCATCAAAATCTAATCAAAACTTCAGCGTTCTAAATGTAGGTGGTTGTGATTGTTTCTTATACGATGAAAGACTGCTTTTTGCATAACTGCCCGGTTGGTCTAGAGGTAGTGAATTGGACTCGTTATCCGAAGGACACGGGTTCGCTTCCCGGTCGCGGCATCTTTTTTTTTTTTTTTTTCCGGAGAGATCGGGCTGCAGTTAGCTGCTGGCTTTTGAGGACAGTGTGGGTCCGGTCCGGTCAGAGGTTAGGTTGCCTCATATGGACAAATTAACTGGAAACACTCTTTGCGTTTGTCTGGATTGGATGTGCAGCCGTGGACCAAAGCGCTGCATGCAACTAGCAGGAGCTACGCGGGCTGTTTGTTACCGAAGGAGGAGGAAGAGCTCGGATTCGGGAGGGCATGATAAAAAGGAGCAGCTAATGGCGGCGCACACAAACAGCTTTCGGTAAGTTATTTTTTAAGCTAGCACTAACAGTAAGTCAAACGAGTAATAAAAAAAGGCTAATTTTAAAACAACAACAGATTTGAGATACTGGCAGTTACAGAGGGCGGAGACAGAGTTTTGACGGGCGTGGACTTCAGAGCTCATTATCATAAACAGGTCGTTTAGAACGGAAGTTAGAAATGGCAGAATTAAAAAGGGTATAATTTATTATCTAAGAATTATTTTTTGTATTAAATTGAATGAACGGGGTCTGGATAGCACACAGACATACCATAAAAATTTAAAAAACCAATATGTGGTCCCCTTTAAAATGACACATTGGTTTTACTTTGTGTTAAATAAAAAATTTCAAATGTATAATCATTCCTCTTTCTTATTTTATTTAATAACATTTAACTCTGCAGGTCATTCCTGGAATTTTGACGCACAGAATCACAAGTCCAAGTGTCAACGGTGTCACACAATAAACACATGCACTATCTGCAGCATTGTTCATTAAAATGACTCAACACTTTTAATGTATTACAGAAAATATACATAGAGTACGCACACTTAATGATACTGTAGGCCATTGCGTTAGGTAATACATTCAGCAAGTACTTTTACTTTAATACTTTAAGTATTTTAAAAGCAAGTACTTATTTACTTTTACTTAAGTAAAAACATTAATATGGTAATTCTACTTTTACTAGAGTACATTTTTGTCTGTTTATTTTACTTTTACTTAAGTACAGTGTTTGAGTACTTTCTCCACCACTGCTTGTTACTTCTTCAGCCTCGTTTCCCCAAGAACTATCTGTAACAGATAAGATATTGATGGTTCATAACATTTACACAGAATATACTTCAAGACGTCACCTCTCCTGGACAGAACCATCCCCTGCAGCTTTTCATGTCAGAGTTGGATTAAATTCTTCTTCTGCTAGTTAAACCTGTGCAAGATCTCACTGTGAGTGGTCTCTCCATGAATGTGCTAAGAATGACTCTCAGCTAAGCCTGTCAACGTAATCAATAAATCAATTAATCACATGATAAATGAAAATGATCAACCTCATTTTCATTTATCGGCTTTATCGTTTCTTCGTGTCTCTCTCTTTCTACTGAAGACACTGGATGACAAAAGGCTCAACTATGCTCTTCACTGACCCCTCTCTTTCTCTTTACAATCTGTTTTAACCGTCCAAATCGTGTTGCTGGATCATTAAAAGCAGCTAAGCTGAGAAGCTAAGCTACGAGCTAAGAGCTAACAGGTCAACCTTGGGGGAAAAAAACCTCAGTCTCAACGAAGCTCCAAAATTCACAGTTGAAACCCGTGCCTTCGTGTAAAAGTTGTTTTTCTCTGTAAACACAAGCTGAGAACTTGTTTACTGTTTTTTTTTTATTAAAAGCTTTGTATGAAAAATGCTAAAGAGCTCAGACCACATCGAGCATCCACCATTTTTAGAACCAAAAAAAAGGAAGGAGAGACAGCCCATGTCACGTCAAGGGGCCTCCCTCCCATTTTTCTTAAAGAAACACGCTGCTTGCTCCCTCACTATCCATACTTTGTTTCAAACAGTCTTATACTGCCGTCCAGTGGTCAATAAAGGTACTACACACAAAACAAATTAAACATGTCTTCTTAAATTTAACAATAATTACTAATTATTGTTAAATTTCAAACATTATCATTTATCACAATAATCTCTGAGACAATCGCCCAGCAAAAGTTGTTATCGTGACAGGCCTACTCTCAGTTACTACCACACCAGAGCTCAATGTCTGTTTATCAGCTGTAGCTTTTTTTTTGTCTAATGTTAGCAACATCTCCAAAAGTGAGTCTGTTGTAGATCCAGTGATTACTTTCTGACAGTTTTATGAAAACCTGCAGTTGAGTCAGATGTTTTGCAAATAGTCCTCACCCCCGCCTGCCCACACAAGCAAAACCTGAGCTCCCTTTAGCAGCAGGCATTGATAAACTTGATGAAAAGTCCATGCTTATGAGTAATGAGATGCAGAACAGGTGTGCAGAGGGGCAGTCTTACCTGGCAGTAGATCTGAACCAGGTAGACCAGGTCTTTGGACTCGTAACCGTTCCTCGTCACTTCACACTGCTCATCTGCGAGGGACAGCTAGAAGACACACAGAAGGTTTGAAGTGTTTACATATTCTAAACAACAGAAACCAAACTGGATCAGATCCATTATTCCAAAGCATCTGGTCCAGTTTTTATCAACGTATGTGGGTCCACTGGTCTGAGGAACAGCATGGTTCACATTTAGCGTTTAAATGTTTTCAATTCCAGGTGCGACAAGGTTGGGACATTGTGTAACCGTTAAATGAACACCGGTAATTATGAAAATGATGGCAGCAGCAGCAGCATAACGCTGCAGAAGACAGAAAGAGCTGAAGGAGCATTTTTAACAGGTAAAGATGTGTTTATGAATGTGTGTAGCATTCAATATATGTGTAGCACTTTGAGATTTTCAGTAATGAAAAGTGCATTATAAATTGAATTAATTATTATTATTATTATTATTATTAAGAACATTTAGGAGGCTGGATCTGAAGTAGGTCAGCAGTCTAAAACAGAATCTGCAACAGTGCAACAAATTCATAATAATGCTCCTCAGGGGTCATTTCTGAAGGCTTTGGATAGGCTTCATCTATGGTTTATCATTTTATCACAAGTTCTGGTCAGTGATTCTTTTAACTTCAAAGAAATATTTGAGCTCAAAGAACAAGGCTGAACATCAACGCTGGAGAAAAACTTGTGACCTCAGGACTGTTGAGCAGCTGGAACCCTCAAACAAGAACAAGATAAGAACTGTATTGATCCTGCAGGAACTTGTTGTGCCAGAGTTTCAGTACAAAGGAACAAACACAAGAAATCACACAAGATATTAAAAATAACAGCAAACATAAAAACCACAGAGAATATAAAAATACCAACAACAAAGGTCTAAAACAGGTCAAGGTGCAGACAGAGACAAAGTGTTTATTGTGGTGCAAGATTCATTTTACTGCCCTATTAGCACTTTGAGATTTTCATTAATGAAAAGTGTGTTATAAATTAAATTCATTATTATTATTATTATTATTATTATTATTACTATGTGCAGAAAGGGGGAGGAGCTGAACACTTTGATAGTCACAGGGAGGAAGGACTTCCTGATGTTCTCTGGAGCACCTTGGTGGTCTCAGTCTACGACTGAAGGTGCTGCATGGACGACGTTCCTCCAACAGGTCTCCTCAGATCCCAGGCAGGTGTTAAAGGTATTGTGACATCATTTTTGAACTTTGCATACAAATATGAATGATACAAAATATTTATGTTGCGTCACTATATGCAAAGTTCAAAAATGATGTCACAATACCTTTAAACACAAGCAGAGACCTGGAAGAACTTTTGGGAAATTCAAACACCTT